>JAQZBX010042509.1:0-21996 GCA_029593785.1 Cabassous unicinctus
GCAAAGCATAGAACCTGGCCAAGAAGAGTGAAAGGAACCAAGCTTGAATGAATAATGCAACCAACTTTAACAAATGGCATTAGACCTACAGGCACTGATTGCCATAGTAAAATCTGGAAATGGGGAAAGAAAAAGGAACACGTGCAAGGTCAGACTAAGATGATCTTCACACTGGAGCAGGAACCTGTGAGCCTGGACAGATAAGGCTTTGCTCAACCTGGATCAGAGAGAAGAGCTGGAACTGCAAAAGTGGGCATCTCCTCAGAGTTTAAGAATAGATCAGCCTTCGCTTCGAGTTCATGGAAGCAGCAGGTAGAGTGAAAAGAGTATGGGCTTGGAGTCAAGTGGGTTTGACTCCCAATGCCACAATCTACTAGCTCTTTTTTTTAATATATTTTTTATTTTTTCTAAAAGATACTTAGATTACAAAAAATGTTACATTAAAAAATGTAAGGGATTCCCATATGCCCCACTCCCCACACCTCCCTACTAGCTCTTTGTCCTGAGTAAATTACCAAACCATCCAAGCCAGCACATCCTTACTCTAGAATGAAAAGAACAAGTGCTTCACAAGATTGCAGAGACCAATAGAATGAGACTCTGGCATGGGGTGTAGGTTTGAAATCCTGCCAAGAAAGAAACACATTACTTACCTTTATCTCTAATCTCCAATGTTCCAACATTCCAATCTGCCAGATTCATTTATTTTGAGTCTGTCAAAAGGTTCCCCATTGTTGCCGAATGAGAGACATTAATCTCTCTTTTAATATCCCGGTGGTTTCAGCCTCTCTCCAACCTAAAGGAATCTGCCCTCCTTCACCCCAATCCTGTAACCTGGCAAAGCTCATTCATAGACCATGGAAACATAATGATGTACTTGTACATTAGGAGATGCCTGGAAAGGGGGGCAGCACAGGTTCAGGGTGGAAGTGATGATGTTACTTGTCCTCAACCCCTCCCAAAGGACTCCCATTCTGTTCACTGAGCAGACATGTGGGTTTCCTTTCCTCCTGATAGTTGATAAGCCTATCTCACTTGCATTATTGATTAATCATCATCTGCTGCTCACAGCTCAGTCCCAGGTGACAATGGGGGATAAAGCAATCTCAACCCATTTTTCTGAGTTGAGGGAGAGATGGTCAAGATGGTCTTTCCCATATGGAAAACCTTGAACGCATAAATAAGGAAGAAGAGCCAAAAAACGTAAGCCTGGGCCGCTGGGTGTATGTTGCCCTCTGTCAAGGGTTAAGTGAATAGACTTGGCTCATCAATTTTAAATTTTAAGATTTGGGAAAATATTTGTATCATAAAATAAGCAGGGATATAATATGGGGCAGAATGCAAATTTGCCTGAGTGTTTAAGATAGAATTCAAGAAATTTCATGCTTCAGTGCCCTCTTCAAGCTGAGCACTCAGATTCCTTGTGTTTCCATGCACTTTTTTTTTTTTTCCGGTGAGCTGAACTTTGGTGGAAAAGTTTGAAAAGCATTAACTTGGGCCATAAAACATAAAAACAAGTCATCGAGCAAAAGTTAATCTAAATAGGCAGAGTGGAAAAAAGATAGAAGGGACAGTGAGATGGGGAGAGATAAAGGAAAAGGAAAAAAAGTAGGAGAATTGAAGAAGAGAGAAAAGGGGAAAGAGGAAAGAAAAAGAAAAGTGGATCAGAAAGAAGGTAAATTGGAGAGGAGGGGAAGAAATGCTGGAAATAAGGAAGCAGAGAGAAAAGACTTAGGCAAAGGAAAGAGGGCTTAATAAAGAGAGCTGGGAAGAAATGAAGAGTTTCTCAGTTCCATGGCTTTGTTTTGAAACAAGGCTGGTATCTTGTGTTGTTGTGTCTGGAGCTACATTGAAAAGCAGTCCTAATGCTTCCTCCTGGTGACTGTAAAGAGGTGTATACAGTAGGCATTTCACAAATATTTGTTGAATAAAGGAGTAGACCAAGGAATGAATGAAGCACTTGGCAAAGTAGGCATTTATAATTCATTGTATCAACATCTGATATTTTTACCACCAAAATCCATAAGACCAAAAGATCCCATCTACTTATTCACCAAGAGCAGGCTTCAGCAGCCCACCAAAGGGCAGCCCATCTCTCCCCCACTTCTGGTTTTACTCCACCTACCCGAGTCTCCTTGGTACCGAGCACCCTTCACATGTATCCCTCCCCACTTTCATTGATGTTCTGGAGGATTGTTCACTGATCCTTCTTCCATAACTCTGACCTCTTCTGCAAGGACCAGCTCAGTTTTCTGGAGGGAGTTTACTCACTACTTTTCTAGAGGAGTTCATTTTCTACTCCCTGATGAAGAAGCTCCCTCATGAGTTTTTCAGCAACTCTTCTAGCCAAGGGCTAGAAGCAGTGATCCTTCTATGAGCCCAGGAATCAAATGAGGAATCCAGAAAGGTCCCATTTCCCTTCCAAGCAGCATCTAACTCTCCCCACAGTCCCTTTGACATAGGAATGGATATGAGACCAGGTTACCATTTGCCTTGGCAATCAATCAGCTCTCTGGCTACCCAGATGAAGGAAGAGAGAATCATTCTATCTTTGCTGGAGAATGGAAATGCAGTTGTCCTTGCCCTCCTTTGTATTATAAGTGTTTGTGAGAGAATCCACATTGAAATTCATTAGTAATTATAATAATAGGTATAATTCCTCAATGTCCATGTCAGGTACATTTTATACGGAGTAAATTATGTTATACTTAATGTTAACTCTATAAGGTCAATGTTAGTGCCCAAAGGGAAAGTGCCCTCAGTGAGAATTAAATCAATCCAAGGCCATGTGACTTATGTCCTTTCCACTGACTTTACCATCTCTCCATTTCCCACCTAGGACACCTTCAGCTTTGTGATATGGAGAGTTAAACCTGGAAAAAATCCTTGTCTTGGAAGTCGTTACCATTCCTACTCTTTGCTCTTCCCCAAAGTAGAACGTCTGCTTTCTTTCCTCCAGATACCCAGTACTATCTCTTCTATAAAAATTTCTTCTGGAAAGAGTCTGTTTCTCTTAGTAAAGTACTGTCAAGCATAGATTCTCATTCCTCTGTTTTCTCTCTCTGTGAGTATCTGTGCCTTACAGCTTACTTCTATGAATTAAAAGGCCTTTTCCCATAGTTATGGAATTCAGAGGATTAATGGAGTAGGTAGGAGAGCTGTTTGGAGACAGATGGGTGGAGGTGTTGAAATCAAGTGGGTTTTCCCAAGTGCCATGTGGGTGGAAGATACATTGCAGGCATGCCCTCATAATGTGCCTTGTTGGGAGATTTCACATTTGGTGACTGTGCCCACGTAGTTTAGCAAAGCAGCCCTTGGATCCAACAGGCTTTTTACTCCCCTCGCCTCACATCCTTAACATTTCATAACTCAGGGAGAAGCTGGTGGTAATACACAAAAATACACGGCCACATAACAGAGAGAAGAAGTGGAAAAAAGACTAGAGAAAGGTGAGAGGGAGGAAGGGAGACAGAGAGAAAACTGAACATATATATTCAGCAAACTGGCCTAGACTAACACCTACATAACAGCTGTCTGTCAGGCAAATTTCTTTAGACTGGTATTTGCTTTGCATTATCTTCCGAAGGATATTTCTGCTCCCAAAGGTGGATAGTTAAAAATAATATACATCACGAGCAGTGTTTTGGCACTGCCCTTCACTTTCTTTCTATCTTCAACATTACTGTTGTCATCCCTTAAAACTCAATCAATTCAGCTGATCCAGTGAACAGATGGCATTAATCAGTCCCCAAGAATATGCACAAAAGCAATTAGAAATGTAGATACTTGGAATTTATGCCAGCAAATCAATTGCCAATGATAGCAAATCAATGTAGTGCACCCAACTTCCCCTTCATTCTTTTTTTCCCCTGAGCAGCCACTGAGCGCTGTAATGAAGCCCTGCCTCCCCCCACCCACCCCCCGGCCAAGGGGGATTGAGAACCGGCATGTTGAGGTTTAATTACATATTCCTTAATGACTAGTTCTCACTCTGCTGACAAAAACCAGCATAATTTACAGACTAAAAGATGCATCAGGATGATGGATACAGACAACATGCACTATATGATGTCATGCAAATATGAAATATGCCACACTGAGAATATGGTCTTTTGGAATTCCCAGAGATGAACTTCATTTCAGAGAACAGAGCACCTTTTCTAGCATCTAGAGTACTCATTTGTCAAAAACAATGGGAGCAGCTATAGTATACATTTTAAGCACAAATCTGTGCCTTCTGTGAGTTTATGAGCTCATATATCCCTATGTCTTGAATTTACTGGGCATTTGTTTTTTCTTTAATAATACTGTGAGACCCTTGCAGATTCTGATACTTCCTGCTTTAGGTCTTTACTAATTATCCCCTTTGTTACTGGAATAACCTCTTAACTGCTTTTCTTAGCACTAGTCTTGACCCCTGCCTTTCTATTTGACACATACAGTGACTTAAAAAATAACATAATTGTGATTATGTCAATTACATGTATGAAATCTTTCAGTGTTTCCCCATAGCTTTAAGAATCAAAATATGAGAATCCCGTGCTTGCCTATTCTAGTTTCTTCTTCCATCCATATGCCTGCAAGTAGCTTGTACAAGTAGTCAGTCACTAAAACAGAATTCACTCTTTCACACCTTCACACAGGAAGCCTAAAATAACCTTCCCCGATTTCTCTTCCTAGTCAAGCCTGACTTTGTGAAGGCATTTGTTTAAATTTCACTTCCCTCGAAGACCCTAAATTGATGCTATAGGCAGTCTAAGATGCTCGTTTTATGCCTAACTTTGTATCCTTTGTCTATATTTGTTACAGGATTTCTCATTCTGACAGGATTAAAGATTTATTTGTTTGATGCTCCCGTGTTCAAAGTTCCTTTAAGTCATGGACTATATCTTCTAATCCAACTTTGTATTTCCAGCTTCCTAGAAAAACTTGAGATTAGGAAAAAAAGATACTTTCATTGGGACTCATTCATTCAATAAGTTTTGTGAAAGAGTAGTAACACAAAACTAAACACTTAAATCAACCTTAAAAACTATTAACATTTGAATGTTCTTCCTTAAGGGATGAGATGGGGGCCTCAAAATATTTTCAGATGTATGCTGTGGGATGGCAAATAAGATGTTTCCAGAAGTTTAGTACTAACACCTCACTGAATGGGATCTAAAACTATTCTTTCTTAAAGCCTGGGCATTTTTTCAGACTGCATAGGTAATACTCATTAAAATTACATAAAGTAACTTAATAAAATTAGCTCTAACTTAGTATTGAGGTCAGATGGATGAAGAGATTTTCCTCTTTTAGGGAAAAACTGGCCTTTTTAGCACTAAAACGATATGGTTTCAGCAATGCAATGAGGAGAATAGCAGGCTTGTGTAGAGGCGGGGGCCCATTCTCCAGCTTCCAAACCCAAATCAAGTGCACTGAACTTCTGCTTTTTCATTTAATAGCCCGACAAACCATCACATTCTGGGCATTCTCAAGACATCAATTAGTCATACTTGTCAGCTTAACAATAATAAATGAAAAAATAAATTTTAAAAGTAAGACTCTAGCAAAAGGGCCATAGAAGGTTTTTTAGCTTAGAAATTAAAATTCTCAGTTGGAAATCATTCATTTATACACTAATCAATTCATTTGTCCACTGGTTTAGGTGTCAGATACAGGCATTCAGTTAAAAGATGGTCCTTCAGGAACTTTGCTCCTAGACTGGGCACAGGGATTATATAAAATGCTTTGGAAATATAACATATAGGGGAACTTGGCCCAGTCTGGGGAAATGTATGTGTGTGCGTGTGTGCATGTGTGTGTGTGTCATGTAGTTGGGAGAAAGAAAGGGAAGATTAAAACTGTAAAAGAATATTCTAGGCCAAGCAGGTAGCATATGCAAATAACTGCTAGGAGCTGTGAGACAACATGGCTTGCTTGGGTGATATGAAGGAGTTCAATAAAGTTGGAGATGAGGGGATGTGGGGAGAGCAGTGAGATTGAGATTTAGAGCATTAGGCAGGTCCTGTGCTGGAAAAAGGAGTTTTCACTTGCTATTTAATTAACATCCCTTGGTCTGAAATCTATAGTCTTGCAAGACGTGATGTCAGCACAGGTGACATTCATGGTTTTGCTCTGTGTCTATATGCGCATGAGGGGTGTTCACAATTCTTCAGCAAGGCTGTATCCATTCCTTATCAAATTTTTAAATTGAAACTGATAAAAGAAAAATAAACCATGAGGTGATTTCCCAGATATGATGTCTCTTAGCTTTGCCCATAGGGATGTTTGGTATCTTGCATCAAATCTGGGTCCCACATGCTTGGTAGTTTTGTTAAGCATTTATCAAGTGTTGTTGCCATGGGAATGGCTATTTCCATATCTTTTATCATGGGATAGAACTACAGACACAAGGCAACTTTCCACAGATGCTCATATAACACCTTAACTGCATGCATGGGACTCAACTCCCAATCTTTCAAAGAATTTAGTCTTTGGAGATAGATATTGCTTCAAATTCTGATTTTTTTCATTGCTTATCTTTGTGACCCTGAGGAAATAAATAACCTCAAATTAACCTTAAATGTATTCATTTCTAAACTGGATGTAATAAAGCCTACCGAGCTGTGCTGCATTGCTAAGTTACGAGGACATAGTATAAGAGGTGAGAGATTTAAAAAGTTTGTGCAACAATTGGTAGGAATTAAAATCCTATTATGTTGTTATTGTAAATATGATTGCCTACCTAACAGTTTTGGAGTATTCAAATGGAATGATCAGTATGCAGCATCAGCAGTTAAAGGTAGAATAGATAGGTCCTTAACAATCACTTGATTCAATTTCTTCATTTAATACATCAAAGTCATCAGGATAAATATATAACCTTTACAAGGTCACTAGCCAGAAAGTGACAGAAATTTGATAAATGAACACATCTTCCCTTTTGACTAAAAAGGTCACTATTGGCTCCAAATGAGTGAACTCTAACTTCATGATAAAGTCCATTGCCTGAATCTTTATTATATTCTGGCCTTTTGGGTAAATAGACCCTCTTTGCACCTGCTTATCATACAAGATAATTGACATTATACATACAGGCCATAATTCATTAGAGTATTGGTTTCTGAGCTAAAAGGCTTTATAGGTTTTATCAACTATAGGTTTTAGGAATATTTCAAATGATATCACATTACTTTCTTTTATATCCAAGGGGCATGGGAAAGTGGAACAATTTATTAAAGGAAAACTGGGTCCCAGTAAACAAAGCAAATACAATTGGTTAGAGGAGAAGAAAAAAAAAAAAGAAACCTGCAATTTGGAGGACAGTCATTTACTGGAGCAAGAAAAAAAGAGGGAGTGTTTAACTCTTTTGAGTTAATCCTAGGGAAGCTAATTTCCTCATAATTGTGTACCCTTGCATGGAAGTTGCTATTCTATTCTTTAATTAATATTTTCCAGTTTTGGAAATGGATTGGAGATGGGGGGAGGAATATGTGAAAAGAAAGGGAAGAGGGTCATATGAATTGTCAAAGTTAAATCCATTCAGCCATGGGAAACTCCTAGGACTCTTCCTAGGACTCCTACCTCTCTCCTTTCTTCACTTCTGCTGACAATAAATGCTACAAAAAGTGTCCTCAAACACTTTCCTGCTGGAAGAATCAGACTGATTTTGTTTAATTTATGGTATTACCTATTAATTGGTTTAATGCATAAGTTTCAGCTCATTGAAGGAATGGTGAAACTCTTTATTTGATGATCTTTGGTACCCTAGGATATTTTAGATATAGTTCCACCTGTGAGCAAACAGCTACAATAAAGAGTTTTTGCTTCTTCACTCAGCACCACATTCTATGAATCAGATATGTAACAACCAGCTTAGACAAGAGCTTGGGGATAATTGAAAGTGGTTTATTTGTTAAAATTAAGGCTCTTCCTAATCGTATTAAACCTATCTATTGTTCAAAAGAAAATGACTGGGGATGCTATATATTTTTCCATACTTACTTATTATCTTCTGAATGCAAGTTCTACAATTACAGTAGCTTTTCAGCATATCTAAATAATTTAATACTTTTCTGAATACAATAATGAGCTGCTGTTACATATCCCAATTGCAGTTTTATAACAAACCATGTGAGCATAAGAATGGTATGTAATCGACTGACGTTTGACATCTTAGCTGTGGCATAACTATTGCTTGAATCTGCAAGCTTCCGATTTAAACTTAAACCAAGTACTAAGTCACATCACTTTTTCTTACATCAAAGGAGTTGATATTATATGCAAAATGGCTTTTCATTTAACACTGGCCTATTATATCTTCATTTGAAATTGACTAATACCCTCAGGGAAAACCCAAAGGAAGTATTGTAGCTATTTAATATCCTGGAAATCTGGAATGGGGGAATTTCCGGAATTTTTATTACTGGCAGGTAATTATGCTCTCTGCACAGTTTCATAATATCTATACTGCAGCTGCCCTTTCTAACCTGACTATATTTTAATTTTGCTTAATTAGAAACTTATAAAATTTATAATTGGGTAATCACTCATTTTTCCCCCAGAGAGAAATCCCCAAGTTTTGGTCAGACAATGAGAAAACTAAGTGCACACACATACACATACCACATAATCTCCATACACACATACACACAAACAAAACAGCAGCAGCAGCAAAATGCTGCAAGAAGAGTGGCAATACTTAAAAGTTATTTTTGTTCAAACAAAGTCCAGAGGTATAGCTATATACCAAGGAGCATCTTGGATAAATAATCCATTTTCCATTTTAAAAGCTAATTTCTCAAATGATTTGAAATATTATTTCAAAACATGGAAAGAATTGTCATATTGGGGAAAAAAGAATTTCTCCAATTCATTCATAAACCTGTACAAATGTACTCTCTTTGAATGGAAACCCTATTCCTCAGTATAAACATTTAATTTTAGTGGATTGCAGATAGAGAATCAAGCAAAGCCCTGGAGTTCATGGATAAAGTGTGTGGATAACATAAGTCTGGATGAAGAGAACTGTGGAACATTAGATTTTTTTTCTTAGAGGTGCTGCATCATAGGTTTTGAAGATCACCAAGAAGTGTTGAGTTCTGAATTAATCTGCTATTCTATTGTTCACTGAATTTATACATTTTTCACAGCATAGTAAAAACAATTATCAATATTCCTTAAGAACATTGACCTCAAAATATTTAGCTAGCAGCCTGCATTCAATTGAAATGTTGATTGGAAATGGGGAAATTAAACTGTCACTGATGAAATAGTAAACCTCGTTATTACAAAGTTTCATTTTAAATGTTCAGAATTAGCTTTATTGCTGCATCAGTAGTGATAACCATGAGGCTTAAATCCACGCTATTTAGGTTTCCTGAACTTATGTTCAGGAAACACATTAACCATAATTCAATTAATTTGCAGAAAGTGCCATTTTACAATTACTTATTTCCTGGCTGTTCAGAAAAGGTGCTGCATGAGAAAGTCCACGTAGCATTCCTATGAAATATCTTCTATCTGTTCTCACCCTTTTCCCCACTCCACCTTTGTGAATCTTCAAAGTATCTCCTCTCTTCAGATAGGTAAATGTGCTAGACAGAAAACACAGCTATTTTGCAGCTACCCCTTTACATCATTAGGACAATACTGACCTCTAGTGTTCCAGAAGGTAGGCAAACTACCTCAGCATCTTGCCCAACTTCAAACTAAACCACTTAGACCTTTTTTTCTAAAGCAACATGGGCCCCATTTCACTTAAAAACAAAACAAACAAGCAAAAAAAAAAAAAACATGAGGCAAAGAACTATATTCTAAACAGTCCCTACGTATTTCCTGAAATAATTTCTGCACCAAGGGCTTTCCTTTTAGCCCTCCTTGTTTAGAATACAGACTTTAATAAAATCTTCCTAAGGCATTACCACTAACTAGAGATTCTGGACCTTCAAAACTTCCAATCACAGATATAACCTTGGCTAGGTTTTGGGCCATTTTCAGTATATAATATATTTGTCTAATTGTGTTCCCTTGATGTGTAATTCTGGGAAGAGATACTCAAGATTTTCTAGGAGGAAGGGGGTGCAGGGGAGTGTGATAGAAGGACTCAAAAATAGTTACAGATTACAAAAAATAAATCAAACTGCTCCCATGTGCTTCATATTTCTGAAGTACATGGAGGAGATTAGGGATAGGGGAGCAACTCCAGAAACTTGAGGGACCTTTATAAACCACCTTTGAAAACAACCCAGATGGCTTAATTACAGTCTTTCTCATTTAGGAGTTCCCAGAGCTGGAAAAAACTTCCCTTCCTCTGCCTAGAGACGCAGCTGAGCAATTGAGCTTGAACCTCTGATAGCCCTAGCGATTTATTCAAGTTTGACGAACTGGATTCTTTAAATACACAGTGCAGGTGGTGGATCCCCGGGTGTCCAGCCTTCCTGCCTTTTAAATTAAATGCCCTGCACTCACTCAGGTAAGGATTTGGACGCCAGAGTACAGACTTACGGCATACTCATTAGGTGTTCGCTGGCACAAAGATTTTGGGGGTGGGGTGTGCACCAAAGCTCGGTCTCCTGTAACCAGAGCAGCCATTGATCTTCTGGTTTGACTACATGGGGCCGTGATTCTTAGGCCAAAAACTCCCAATCCCAATGAACCGAGGCCCCTTGGTTGCAAGACACCGAGTCTTCTGCCTAGCGGCAAGCAGAAAGCCATGAATTGTGGGACGCTGGGCAGATTGGAAACCCGAAGCAACCGCATTTGGAGACAAGCCACTGTCATCGAGGGCGTTGACTCGGAGCATAGCTGTCCCTGGAAGCTCAGTCCCCAGCGCGTAGTGTCTGAACCAGGGGCCCTTCTCTGGGAAAGCCTTGGCTGGGGGATCAGGCAGGCAGGAACGCGGAGCTAACGGGAGGCTGAGGGAGGAGAACCTCCCAGAGAACTTTGCGATTCGGGGAGAATGACAGGACATCCAACAGGGCTGGCTCATCTCAGCTCTGCTAACTTTTGGGAGGGCTGGGGGACAGCGATAGAACCATAGCAATCAGCATGCCCCCCACCCCACCCCCCGCCTTGCCTCTGTTCAGAGCATACACAACCGAACAGGCTTGGACAGTTGGGTGTCTCTCTCCGAATTCACCTCCCCTCCCCTCCCCCAGCTCCTGGTACTCACAATTTGTCGCTGTTAATCCTAAATGCCACAAGCCGGAGAACAGCAAAGTCAAAACGCTGCTCAGCCGCGGTCCAGAATCCATTTCCCCCGAGTAAGCGGTCCCTACCGATCGAATCCCAAATTCGCCGGCGCCAGCCGCGGCTTCTTGGTTCTCTCACTCTCTCCTGAGCGCCGCGTGACCCCCCCCTCCCCCCCCTTGGAGAGGCACTGTCGCCGTTTCACTCCATCCCGCGCCCAGACGCTCCACCAAAACCGTGGCGGGGTCTTCTCCGGAGCTGTAGCTGAGGCGACAGTCCGTGCCACTGCCGCTCCTGCTCCTCGCCCGCCTCACCCGCCGCCTCCTCCTCGAGTCCCCAGCCCTCCTCCTTAAAGGTGCAAATCCAAACCCAAAGGCAGCAACAAGAGCCGGGCTCGCTGCGCTGCCGAATGCACCTCGACGGGCTCGAGAGCTGGAATCAGCACCGAGGCGGCGGACAGCTCCTTATAGGGGCGCTGGGCCGCTCGGCACCGCCCCCGGCCAGGCCCGCCCTGCTCTTGCCTATGAGAGCTGCCTGGGCGGGTCCTCGGCCGGCTCCGGCGCGTTTACCCCGCCGCGCCACGCCGCTGCTTTGCGCTTTGGAGACCCGAGAGGGCAAGGGAGAGGAAATCTTTCTTTCTCATTCATTCTCTCTTAGTTTCTCTCTGCATCTCTCTCTGTCCCTCACCCCTCTTCCCCCTTTTGGGAAGAAAAGATACTGAAATTTAAGCCAGATTTTAGAAGAACGCTGCTGAAAGGGCTACTAAAACGAGTTGGAAGACAGAACGCAATAGGACGAGGGAATTGCCCAGGAAAGCTTTGTGACAAGCTAACGAGATGCTTTTTTTTTTTTTTCTTTTTCTTTTTATCTTTTCTTTTCTCATGAGAGAAGTAAGACTTGAATTATGCCATTTAAGTCCCCCTGCGCTTGTTCCCTAGTAAGGAAGGCAGATGGGTGGTGATATTGTTGGGATGTATGATTTAGCTCTTGAACATGGTTCCACTCCCCTGATTTCCGATTCCGCACCCTATTTCCGTCGCTCTTCCTTTCACCTGCTTGCCACGTCTGCGGCTCCCTCCTCGCTGCTGGGGTGTGACTTTGGGCAAGTACTGCGCGGTGTTCAGTGCTTGGGTTCCGGAGCCTTGGTGGCTCACTGGAGCCTGAGAGGGAGGGAGCTTTGGGAGAGACACATCCGGTATGGTAGTGAGAGGGTTAGGGTGGGGGCTTAGCTGGAGGGATTTAAAATTTTTAAAAGAGTAGTTTTGCTTTCTTCCTAGAGGCTTATTAGAAAGCCTGCTTCTTTCTTTGGGCTCTAGTTTCTATCTGGGGACTCTCCTGCTTTACCATAAATGAACTAATTTCGTTTTTATTGGAAGCTCTCAGAAAGCTGTCAAGCCTTAACAAAATGAGGGACCATAATGATTTCTCCTAGGTGAAGCTTAGAATCAAGTTAGGGGAGATAGGCTCTTCCTACTTCAGGGCCAGTGGATGCCCCCCTTACCCTGGAACAGCAGCAATTACCCAAGTTTATTTTACTCCATAGAGTCCTCTCAACCCCTGGTCTTCAGTGGCCCACACTGCTTAAAGCAGCGTGGAATGGGTTTCAGACAGCTTTTCCGGGAATCTTGAGGTTAACTTTGGAGTTAGGGTTAGAGCTTGACTCACAGCATGGAATACTGAAAGAGAGTTGAGTGACCATTACATTCGTGACCACATTTATTATTATTATTATTATTATTATTATTATTACAGAGTAGAGAATTCTGAGCATCTTCTCACTTGCAAGTGAATACCCCTCTCTAAGCTTCTGACTGTAAATAATGACAAAAGTCTCTTGATTCTTAAGCAACTCCAGCAGAGGGTTTAGTTGTCAGGAAAAGGCCATGCCTAGGAGACGGAGAATCACAAAATAGCAAAACTGAGATTACCCAAGGAGCTCCCTGTTGGCAGGGATTGGGATGTGGAGGGGACTGAGGTTTAAAGGTCAGTCACTTGGACTCCCCTTCACCTTTTTTGTGTGTGTGTGTGTGTGTGTGTGTGTGTTTTAATTTTTTTTATTTGTAAAATGATATATAAATACATATGCATATATGTGCAACCCCTTCACCTTTTACCTAAGTCCCTAAGGAATTGCCACCCAACCCATAGTATTGGAGAATCATAGGTGGAAAAAAACCTATCCGGCTTGTTTAATCACACCAGAAAGTCTAGAGGAAACATAATGAACAATAATCCAGCTCTGCCAATTCTTTAGCACTTAGACATTTTTAAATGAAATGAAAATCACAGATGTAATTTAAGCCCCTTTTGCAATATTCCCTATCCCATTTTTTTCCCAACATACCTAAAGGTAAACACTTTACCATTTTGGTGTATGTCATCTGTACAGCTGTTTTTATACTTTTACTGCATATATTTACATCTCTAAACAATATATAGCATTGCTTTAATTGGCTTTAAACAATATATGAATGGCATCATACTGTTTAACTTCGCACCTCACAATTTACTCAACATTAAGTTGTTTATTTTTAAAGATTTATTTATTTTTTATTTATCCCCCCTCCTTGCTGCTTGCACTTGCTGTCTGCTCTCTGTGTCCATTCGCTGTGTGTTCTTCTGTGTCTGTTTGTCTTCTCATCTTCTCTTTAGGAGGCACCGGGACTCGATCCTGGGGCCTTCCAACGTGGGAGAGAAGCACTCAATCACTTGAGCCACCTCAGCTCCCTGGTTTGTTGTGTCTCTTATTGTATTTTTCCTCTTTATCTCTTTTTTGTTGTGTCATCTTGTTACATCACCTCTTCACGTGGGCCCGCTTGTCTTCACCAGGAAGCCCCGGGAATTGAACCCAGGACCTCCCATATTGTAGATGGGAGCCCAATCGCTTGAGCCACATCTACTTCCCAACATTAAGTTTTTGAAATGTGTCCATTTGGACATAAGTAGTTCTACTTCTTTCATTTTAACTGCTGTATTATATTTCACTTTATTAATATGCCACAATTTATTCAATAATTCTTCCTTTTATGAACCTAAAGATTATTTCTAATAACTTGTACCAATCTCCTAGTTTTTCCTGGGAGATACACACACACACACACACACACACATATTTGGGAGTAGATTTTCTGGAATACAGGAATTACTTATCTTCAGTTTTACTAGATATTGCCTGTGGTCTTTGAAGTGATAGTACCAATTCTTACTCCCCAGCAGCGTGTGAATGTCTGTGAGCTCCACGCCCAAACCAAAACCTCCAGTCCTCTCTTTTGACAAATGGGAAAATGAGATCCAGAGAACACAGGTCTTATGTCATCAAATTTAATGCTCCACTATATCATTCCACTTTCTCTACTGCCTCCCCAGCAAAGAAGTTTAATTAAATAAAATATTACAAACATGATAGAGAGCGCTGACTTCATTTTCTGGCAGAATGACTTAGAGTGAATCTATCTGCATCAGTAAAATGTGCTGGGAATACATATTCAAAGGCAGTCAGGGAACTTGGTTCCCATCAAGTGCCAAACTGTGGCTGATCTTCAAGTTATTAGTAAATATTGGAACTCTGCATTTGGATATCCATATGTAGACCCATTATACAGTATATAAATTTCACCTATTTAAAGTCCTATTTACAGCTGTAGCTTTCTGCCTTCTATCAAACACACCTGTTCTCAGAGCAACTTTAGCCTTAAACAGCAGACGTTTGTCTGAGATTTGTTAACATTCCAGTAAGAATATTGCAACCCTGCATGTAGTGAAGGGTAAACAGCTGTTCCTCTTAGACAATAGTGTAAACAATGCCATCTTCTGGGGGCATTTTGCCAGCGAGTTTTTATTAGCAGTAGAATATTTATCACTATTAAAGTGGTTTGCAGCAGACTGAGACTTACTTATTGAAATTCTTTTGTAAACATTTAGTCTGATAAAGCCACCTTCCAAAGGGTAGAATAGAAGCTGACAGATCTCCCTTTTCTCCCCATGTTGCCTCCATATAAAATAAGCCATATTTGCAGAGCACCTTGTATTTTTTTATTAGAGAGGTTGTGGGTTTCCAGAACAATCTTGCATAAAATCAGGATTCCCCTCATAGGCTACCCTATTATTAACAGCTTACATTGGTCTGGTATATTTGCTACAATTGATGAAAGCACATTTTCATAATTGTACTATTAACTATAGTACTCCATGGTTTAACTTAGTGTTCACCATTTGTGTAGTATCATCCCATGGATTTTTTTAGAGTATCTTGTTTTGAAGAGGCATAAAAGTTCTGCATGAATAGATCAAGCTGAATGCTAACTAGGAATAGGGAAATATTGACAAGTTGAATCTTAAAATATCTATATATTAAAATGATAAATCTGAACACTTGCTCAAGCCAAATTTTTATCTGATTTTTTAAAAAAATTAAATGGGTAGGATTGAGTTTCATGTCCCTTTGCCTCTGCCTTTAACACTCCCACTTCTTTCTCCTCATTGGAGCAGAAGGAAAAGTATCATTCATCAGCTGGAATGTCAGCCTTCTTATGTTCAACAAGTGATCAGCATCACTGATTTTGTAACTCTCCTGTGAGACATAAAGAAGGTAGATTTATCTACCCATTTCATAGAAGGGATGCTGAAGAGACAGATATTGACCTGCTAAATATCATGCAGAATTAATGGCTTCCAACATACATAAGGCAATGAAAATGAAGAACAAAACAAACAAAAAAAACTTCTATTACATTTACTTTTTCTTTAGAAAGCTTGTAGGGCAAAGGAAGATCCACTCACTATGACTTACGGATATCTGAGATGTGGAAAAGCATCTGCATGTGGTCACCAAAGACTACTTTGTTTTAAGTGTCAGTAATTTTGAATTATTTTGACTTCACATATTATGATTTTTTGTAGTGGTTGAAGAATGCCTTCTTTTGCTAGTTATAATACCAGAATAGTTTTCTTAATCAATGTGACAGAAAGTTGATTTATTTTCTTTAATTCTTTATGTTTTATTTTTTGTATTTTTTTCCTTTGTTATTAAGCATGTAATATGTGGCCAGTAATGTGCTAAAGGAGGTAGGAAATGGAAAAACAGATATCCCTGCTCTCACAGATTTGGGAAAATAAGATGTAAACACATTCAAAAGTTGGGATAATAGTACAAGTTAGCATGTAATTATGTGCCAAATGGCTCAGATAATAAGTGCTATAAGAGTTTTAAAGTCAAAGATTGCTTCCTCTGGGAAGGAAAACTTGCAGTTAGCATAATGAAGCTGTTCTTTGTCTCTTTGGGGGTAAAGGGACTTGAGTCACCCTGGGCCATGAAGCTCGTTACTTGGGTCATATCAGGTCTATTTACTGTAACAGCAAAGTCAGGTCTTAGAATAATGAAGGCAGAATACTACTTTTGCAAAAGAGTGGACCTTCAGATTAAGGCCTATCGAAGTTGGTAAAATGCTAAGAAAAAGTCACTCAAGTCATTCCCTACCATTTACCTGTCCTGGTTCCAGATCAAAATCAGTCTTGCCATTCAAGACTCATTCTAGACATCAAAACTAGTCATCTTCTATCATCTGCCACCTTCCAAGAGAACAACCATTTAAATACTTTAGCTTGAAATACATGCTTTTTGGCTGGTGGTATGCCATGCTGCTCATATATACATATTACTCTTTTCTCCTTCCATGGATTTCTGCTTCCCAGCTGGCTAATTTTCACTTGCTGTTCAAGTCAAAACTCACCTAACACCTGTCTTTTGAGGCCATTTTTGATTACCTTGTAATGTTTCTGTTCTCAATGTTTCCCTAGCTTTGAATATTCTCTCAAAGCATATTCAACTTTGGTTCTTACAAAGGTGTTCAAGAAGTGCTTGATGAATGAATAATGTTAGAGATGAAAATTCCTGTCAACTCTTTTATAGAAATTACCCCCACCCTCTCGATCCACCCCCATACTAGAATGCATTGGCTCCTTTAAGGTCATTTATCCTTATTTATCTTGGAAACAAATATGTCAACTCTATGGAAATCTATGAAACTCTGGAAATCAGTGGAAAGGCAGTTTGGGATAATATCTTGATAGTGTATTCTGCTATCCATATATTTCCAAATATTTGGAATTGTTTTGAAGGCCTGGATTTTGCCCTCTAAAGTATCTACATAATTATATTTGTATAAACCCAGCTATGCCAAATCCAGAAACATATGCCAAAAAATGAACTCTTTTATACACTTATTTTTGGCTCTTTCTGGAGGCAATCCAGCCTACAATCACCAAGAAGTCATTTAAGATATGCATCACATTGACAGAAAAAACCTGTTGGAGAGGTTTAACGAAAAGGGTTCTGAGCTTAGTCTTGTGGTATTTGCAGCTTACTGTGTATGAGACCTTGAGTATGTAATTTGATCTCTTTGAGATTCAGTCCCCTCATCTGTGAATTATGGGTATTTTCTGGCTTTAATATTTGTGCATATTAAATAGAATCATACATGTAAAAATACTTTTGTTATAAGTGTAATGTCCTAACTCAACGAACACAATTGGTTCAACCTGTATACACAGGATTTCTAATGTATTTCATTTGCCATTTATCCCTGGAGTATATTAAATATAAACATCTTTAAAAGATTCCTCATTCTAGGGGAAGCACACAAAACTCAGAGTCCAAATGCATCATCTTAAATCAATCAAGCAACATTGACTTATTGAGCAAGATTAATGCATCTAGACATGTGCCATTTTTCTTGGTGAAGTAGGTGTCATAGATGACCTCTTCCTGTCTTCAAAGTACTTGTACACCCCACAATTTCTAGAAGTGGAAATGACATGCAGACATCAAATAATGAAGGGTCTTAGAAAAAGGAAAGTGAGTAAAGGTTACGTTTTCCAAGTCCGTCAAGTGTGCAGATATTTTTAGTTTCCCGATCGAAAACCATTTCCAACTTCTTCCTTGATTTCAAACCAGAGGTGAAGGAATCATGATTGGGTTAATCCTACCACAGAAATTCCACTCCCCTTTGTGAAAGGGTACTTGCTCTGTGGCCCAGTTCTAACCAATAAGACTCAATGGGAAGGAGAGATTTTCTCCTCTGGGAAAAGGGAGAAGAGTACAAAAATAATCCCTTTGTCCCTGCAGTTTTCCCAATAGCATGGGCAATGTATCATGAGGGCATGATGTTTGTAATGACAGCAGTCAACTTTAGAACACGAGGCAAAGCATGGGACATGGTAGAGAGCAAAAAGGGACATTTCCTGAGTCCTTAAATACAAAATTGGTTTGCTTTCACCCTGGAACAATGAATGTCTGTATTGGTTAAGGCATTGCATGTTCTCCAGAGGAAAATAAAACAATATTTATTAAATATCAACCTGGAGTATTTTAACTTTATTTTCTCTTTTAACATTCATGGTAAAATTCAGAGGCAGGTATCATTAGCCACATTTGGAAGAGAAGGATACTGAGACGCCTGAAATTTAAGCAACTTTGCCCCAAACAGAAAGCTATTAAGTGGAAATGCAAGGAATCAAAACTAAGATTTTCTGATTCCAGAATCTGGGCTTATCATTCCATTTCTCAGTGCTACAAATGTTCAGAAATGAAATAAATTTACTAAATTATGTGTGTGTGTGTGTGTGTGTATTTAATCTGCTCACTAGAGATCCAATATGATTGGCAACAATTTGGCTTCTAATAGGAAAAAAAAAAATCTAGTAGGTTTACTGACGCCTTGCTTTTGTCTCTCTGGGAAAAGCTGTCTCCAAAGCCAACGTGCTATTACTAAGTTTGTTAAAGAAAATTAATGAAGAAAAGTAGGGATCCCTTTTATTCCAGGTGCTCATCTACTTTTTAAGTAAGTCAGGCTGACATCTGAACATGAGATCTGTGCTAGCCACAACTGTGGAAAGTCGTCTACAAATTTCTAACATTTTCCAAAAGTGTATTTTCCAGGAAATGAATTATTTGAAAGTAGAAAGAGCTGTTTTCAAAGGATTATTTCATTATGTAACCTAATCCCTAGCATTTATGTCCTTTTATCCTTTTTGCATTTAAATCAGCATAGAAAACATGGGGCAACACATCTGTAATTTGCTTTTTGTTGGCATTTTTAATAAGGTGAAATGAATGTTAGCCTAGAGCCAGCAGGGGGTGTGTTGACTAGTTAGAAGGAAAAAGAACCAGAGCATATTTGAAGCAACAGTGTGGGCAACTTCATAGACTGCTGAATTATTGTTCTTTTGGAGGAGGGTGGGGAGATGATGCAAGAGAATGTGATCAAACAAAAACAAACCTGCTGATGACTTATTTTAAATTTTTGCACGTAAATCCATGGCATGTCTATTAAGAAACCACTACTGAGAATAAGAAAAGTTTATAATCCAACATATTGAAAAAAATCCATTATCTTAGTTATTCTTATAGTTATTAAAGAAATACACTACTTTACTACTTTCATCTTCCAATTTAAAACTTAGAGGTTTTTTCATTGTTTGAAGTTACACAGTTTAGAAAGTATATATTTTCGCAGTTGGTGGTATAGACACTTAACATATATTTTCTGAATAGTCTCATTTTATTTCTATATTCTTTATATACAATTCAACCATCGTTTTGTAAGTACATACTCTGTGCTCACACAGCGTCCTGTTTGAGGCACTGCAGACACTAGCTTAATTAGCCAAATCTCTGTATTTTGAGTTCCTAAAATATTTTAAACACCTGGAAACTTGTTTTAAGGTAAGTATACTTTTCCCTTGTTTTAGCAGGAAGGGAATTCTATTTTAAAGGGCAAATATATATATATATATATATAAATATGGTGTAAGAAAATGTCCATTCAAAATTCTTAAAAGAGGGAAGTTTGCAATGAGTCAGTTATGCAAATTAATTTAAGTAGTATTTATCTTGGTTCAATTCACACAAAATTTCTCCATTAGGGATCCTATCATAAATCTGATCATTTATAACTAGATGCCAGGGTTGCATAAGCATCATATAATTTTAAATCGAGTTATTGATATATGGGAACAAATGATATAGCCCAAGGGTCAGCAAACTCTTGCCCATGAGCCAAATGTGGCCTGTTGCCTGCTTTTGGACAGCCTATGAGTTAGGAATGGATTTATTTTTACATGTTTTAATGGTTGAAAAGAATCAAATAAAGAATAATATTTTTGATACAAGAAAATTTCATAGATTCAAATTTGAGTCTATAAATAGAATTTTTGTTGTTATGGTTGTTTAAAAAAGCAGCAACAGCCATACTTACTTGTTTACATATTATCTATGACTGCTTTCCACTATTATTTAAGAATTGAGAAGGTGACACATAAAACATATGGCCTTAAAAATCTAAACTACTTACCATGTGGCTTTTTACATGCTGGCCCCTGAAATAGTCTACTAAGTGCAACGTTAGAACTGAGTACAAGGTACAGGAATACTAAACGACAGACCATGTGATAGGGCCCATTCATCAATTCAAAAATTGTTGTTAAGAACCTTTAATGTGCTAGATACTGTGGGATAAGTAGATTAACAAAACAGTGAGGGATGCCTTGGAATGTATAAACTGCATACCTAGGTTGTTGATGCTAATTAGAGTGTGGTGAAATCATTTTGGAGTCTGGATCTTCCAGGTTCTACCCATTTTACTTCCCCTAAAAATACAGAATACTACAGAGTAGTTCTCATTCCTCTGGTCTTTTGTTGATTCTTGATCACTGATCAAGATTTATTACTTTCCAATAAATTTCGGTGAACCAATATTGCTACTCTGGCATGCTTACACTTTTGTATTGTTGCTGGGACTTTTTGTAACTTTTTATTTTGCTTTCAAACTTTCAGAAAATTGCAAAAATAAGATAGAGAACTCCCATATACATTTACTTTCACCACTTCTTTTTTTAACATTTTTCCCTATATGCTTTATAATTCAGTCTCTCTCTCTCTCTCTCTTTCCTCCCTCCCTCCCCCATTCTTACTATGGCTATAACTGCCTAGAGTTTCCTCAATTTTCTGACTCACCCAATACTTACAAAACAAGGAAAGAAAGTCACCGCTCCATTAATGATTATGAGATGAAATGTTTCAGGGTCTTGTTTCCCCACAGAAGCTCTGAACAACCAGCAAGAACTGGCAGAAAATTATTTCTCAAAGCTCCAGAAAACAGTTGAAGGACTGTAGTAACAAGGTAATTGCTAAAACAAGGGAAAGGGCTTCTTGAAATGGCAGTACGTTGTGGCCCCACTTACCAATTCAGTGCAGAGCCTACTCATGCTCCCAGTGTAGATCTCTGGTCCTTATTCTGGAGAGAACAGAAGTCTTTTTGTCCCTATAGGGGACATGTATGCCTGGTCCAACCTGTCTGGTGGTGGCCTAAGGGATGCACGATACTGGAACTTACCCTGTGTGGAGAACACAGCTCATTGAGCTCTCCAAAAGAAAGCTGCATGGGAGCAGTCAAGTCATGCTACCTGGGGCAAGGGATTGCTGACTGTAGGAAATGCAGTGTAGTCTCAATACCATGAGGAAACTGTTTCTTAGTGAAGAGGGGATATTTTTTTGAGGTGATATTGTTTATTAATGCAAAATAAACAATAACCAGCCAATGTTCTATTAATTTAAATATTTTTTAAAAAAATTACTATCATCTAATTTGAAAGCTTGTATTGAAATACATACATTTAACATTCATACACATACCCGTATATATTAGGATGATGGTAAGTTTGAGTACACCCCTTTTGGAAGACAATTTTTCTCTTATCCATGTTAATGGGGGGATTCCCCAGGCTACATGCACATCCCCAAGACAAGAGACATGTGCAGAAAAG
>JAQZBX010042510.1:0-21988 GCA_029593785.1 Cabassous unicinctus
CTGATTAAAAACTCACGGTTCTGGTTCTGTCGTCACGATTTCTCTCTTTTGTCCCTCTCTCCTCTCGGTGGTATGCAGTCTTTCCCTGCTGTCCTAAACCCTAGAAGATCTATTTTGGGTCTGTTTCAGCCTGTTCTCTAGCTATTTTTCTGGAGAAGAGATTCCTGTGTGTTACTAGTCAGCCATCTTCCCGGAAGTCCTCCAAGCATTCCTTTTGTTTCAAGAAAATCTTGAATTGGAGTTAACAGTACAGTAAATTTTGTAAAATGCTTCCATGACTCAACCAAAGAGCATTGTCAGATAACACAGACAATTAAATTTATTGTCTTCTGTTTGTTTTTAACAATTCTATTAACTGGTGACAATTAATAGCATTCACACATGTTTAATGAATGATTGTAATAACTGCATCTGTAAAACTTTTCATAAAGTATGCTTCAGAAAACTGAGTATCAATATTTTCAGTATGTATTATTTAATGGAATAAAGCAATAAGAAGGGAAATGTCATTCTCTTGTTATGAAACACCAATAAATCTGGATTTTTTTTTTTTACCTAACCTGAGTGTAATCTGTCACCATAGAAATGAAATTTTTCATATCTAGCTGAAATATTTCTTTGACAGATAAAAAAATTTAAAAATATCTATTCTCTGAATTCAATTTTTAGACTGCAAATTGACAATATTTCTTCATAAATTTGGAAAGTCCTTTGAGACAAAAGGTGCCCTTGAAAAACTCATAAAGGATAATGACTTTAAATACCACATGCTGATGATATCCATATACAAAATATGCTCAGCCCTGACCTCTCTCCTGAATTCTAGACTCAAATATCCGATGTCTTACCTAATATTTCCATGAGCCATCTTATATTTAACGTGCCCAAAGCAAATTTTTTTTTCCTCCCCCCTCCCCATCCCACATGCTGTCTGTGCCCATTTGCTGGGTCATCTCCCTCCACTCCTCTCCCCTCTCCTCTTCTCCCCTCCCCTCCCCTACCTTCCCCTTCCCTCCCCTTCCCTAGGATTCAATCCTAGGGACTGCTGTTGCGGGAGAGAGGCACCCTGTCACTTGCGCCACCTCAGTTCCTGGTTTCTGGCATGTCTCGCCTTGGCTCTCCCCTGCGTCTTTCTTTTGTTGCATCATCATCTTGCTGCATGGTTCCCCGTGTGGGCCTGGCTCACCTGTGCCTTTTACCAGGAGGCCCCGGGGATCAAACCCAGGTCCTCCCATATGGTAGACGGAAGCCCAATCACTTGAGCCACATCTGCTTCCCCCAAAGCAAATTCTTGATGCTCCTCTTAAACTGCTTTTTTTTTTTAGTCTTCAATAAATGATAACGTCAAGGCAAAAAATGGGGAGTCATCTTTGACTCCTCTCTTTCCTTCTCTCCTTATATTGAATCCATCACCAAATCCTGTCAACTCTTCCTTTAGAATGTACCCTAAATATGACCTCTTCTCACCAACTTCACTGCTCCCATGCTAGTCCAACATAATCTCTTGGATAGACCATTCCAAAACCTCCTAATCTCCGTTTCCATCCCTATTCTCTACACTGTAATTCAAAAATAGCAGGGTCAGATCACACCACAGTTCTCTTGAAATCTCCCCAGTGGATTCTTATCTCATCAGAATAAGATCCCAAAGTCTTTATCGTGATCTGCAAGGCCCTACGTAATCTTGCCTGGCCTGCACCTCCTCTCCATCCTCGGCTCCTACCATCCTTCTGCCTTTGCTCCTTTGCTCCTGCCCTAGAGGATTCCTTGCTGTTCTTCAAACAGGCCAAGCACACTCACAAGCACACTCACAACTCTGGGGTTTTGAAGCTACTATTCTCTCTGCCTGGAATGCCCTTTCTCCTGATACACAATGACTTGCTACCTCACTTTATTGATGACTTACTTCAATAAGCACCTCATAAGAGAAGCCTACCCTGAATACCCATTCTAAAATATGCCATATTCTATATCCCTTGACCTTGCTCTATTTTTCTTTATGGTGCTTATCTCATTATATATTTATTTGTCTTTGGGTTATATATCTATCTATTCCCCTTAGAACATAGGTGTAGCAATTTGATATTATTTATGAATTCCAAAAACAGATATTGATTATGTTTGTAAACTGGTCTGTTCTTCTGGGTGTGATACCCTTTGATTGAATTAAATTTAAAGGTTTTATGTTTACTTGATTAAATCAAGATTGGGGCTTGGATTTGACCAAGTCAGTAGGGCATGACTCAGGGTTGTATAGCCGACCTCTTGGTGGACTATATGAATGGACACTCACTCAAGAAGACACACAGAAGAATGTACACAGAAGAAGAGAGAGAAAACTTTGTCAGTTTTGATCCTGGGGCCCTGGAGAAAGCTGAGCCATTTGCCTGATAGTTTGCAGCTGAAGAGACCAGAATCCTGAGCAGCTGAGAAGGCCCGGAAAGAAATAGGCCTACAGCTGAGGCAGGGAAGAGGCTGGGCCCACAGAGCCTTAATAGGAAGAGGGAGGCTGAACCCTGCAGAGATCAGCAACCATCTTGCTTCAACACATGGCAACAGACTTTGGTGAGAAATTACCTCTCACGGTACTTTGAGTTGGACCCTTAGGGCCTTGTAATTGTAAGCATTTACCCCAAATAAATACCCTTTATAAAAACCAACAGATTTCTGGTACTTTACATCAGCACTCCTTTGGCTAATACAAAAATCATCAGAAGAACAGAGTATGAATTCATAAATTCAATCTAGTAACCTCTAGGCTTAACCTGGCAACAGTGAAGACATCTTACTTTTTGTTTGTTTTTCCCCAAGGTGGGGAGAAGGGTTGAGGGGAGTGGTGCAGGGGGAAGAGTTGTCCTTTTCTTTGTGCTGACTCTGTCCTATGTGAGCTTATGATCTGTTCCTTCAGGCTCTCAACACAGGCAATATGGCTGTTTCCTTGAATGCATATGACAGCTGGCAAGTCCTAATTGGGTTCCCCTCACTCTGTGGAGCTGGCAGTCTTCTGATATGCAGCTTGTCCTCACTGGTAGGAACTGCCCACGGTGCATCCCTCTGAAGGATTCTCCCTTTGTACCAGCTTCATGACCCAATCTTGGTTTTAAACTCCTAGGTCTAAGAAATTTCAAGGGGCTACCTCCAATTCTCCTGTGGCCTGGATAAGCTGTCTGCTGTTTCTACTGTGTGTTACATAGGTGGGGAACTTCTCTGGGAAGTTTGCTATATCCCTTAACTCTACCTGGGAAGTATGGCTCAGGAGCTCTCTTCTCTTGGATCCCTTAATTTAAAGGGGGTTCCATTGTCCTTTCCCTAACTCTAGCCCTGGTACTTACTTAGCTCAAGCGATAGAGGTTTTCTCTAAAACTCTCTCCACTCTTATGGTCTTTTCTATTCTAGAGGGTGAGGAGGAAAGATGTGGGGCAAAAATTGCTTCCATCTTGTCAGGAAACATTGTCTAAGACTTGAAAATGGGCAAAAGGGATTATTGGGTGTCCTTTCAGTGGCGTGCTGGGCACTGTGCCTATTCTCAACTGGAGGGGGCGATTGGCAATTTCTGGATACCTTTTTAGTTGTCCCAACTCTTTTGGGGTGGTTCTTCTAGAATGTAGTGGATAGAGGCCAGGGATACTGCTAAATATCCTACAATGCACAAGACAGTCCCCATATTAAAGAATTATCTGGCCCAAAATGTCAATAGTGCCAAGGCTGAGAAACCATGGTCTAGTGGACTATCTGGGAATTATATGATTCTATAGAGATGTGCCCCTTTCATTGCCTGTTTATTAAATAGAGTGTTTTACATCACTGTTGGGAAAGAAGTTAATTTGTTGAAAACTATTAGTAATGCAAATGACTTTTGTCATAATAATGCAAATGAATTCTGACCACTAGAGATAAGTTTTCACCAATAGAAAATATAACCTTAAACATTATATTTTATTATCCTGTAAGATACTAATCAGTTTTGCATCTATTAACACATTTATTTCAGCATTCCTGATTACCTACATTTATTGTTGTTATACAAATTATCTTTTGAAATGGTTTTAACATCTTACTCATTAATGAATGAGTTCAGTAAAATCTTTGACAACTGTTAATTTTATATTGGCATTAGAGTCATGCGTTTGGTTTATTTTTAAAGCAATACTGAGACAATTTTTTTTTTTTATTAGAGAAGTTGTGAGTTTACAAAACAATCATGCATACCATACAGGATTACCATAAGTCACCCCACATTTGAATTATTGTGACACATTTGTTACAAATGATGAAAACACCATCAAAATATAACTGCTATCTATAGTCCATAGCTTATATTTTGTGTGTTTTTCCCACAAACCATCCTATTATTAAAACTGTGTATTAGTATTGTATATTTGTTATAGTTCCTGAGAGTACGGAGAGTCATGTTTTTAATATTTTGAAAATTATTCTTTAGCAGCCTGATGTCTCTTTCGAATATTTGCTGTCTTACACTGGGATGGTGCCTTTTGATCTTAGAGGTCAAGAATTTCTTGGTTTTCTTTTCAGATTCCACAGTTATCACTCTAAGCAATGATCCCACTGTGGGAACTAGGGTGAGGTTAGGGAACTAAGGAGGAAAGCAAGGCCTTCAGAATTAAAACTGAGGGAATGCTGTGAGTGGAGGGGAAGCACTGACCCCATTTCATCTGGCCACGCCAGAGTCTGCCTCTGAGCCAGGACTCTTCTGAGGCCAGGGTTCCCGAGTGCCACCCTCCTTATCTGGGAGGGCTGGCTTCACTCTGCATTCTCAGAAGTTTGTGGGCACACACTTGCTGCTTCCACGACCCGAAATGCTCTTTCTCCCAGGAACACTCACGTTTTGTTTCCTCGCCGACTTCAGGTCTTCACTCCTGTGCCACCTCCTCAGGGAGGTCTTTCCTGGCCACACTGTTGAAAATTATAATCTCTCTTAATACTCCCTATCCCCTTCCATGCTTTATTTTTCCTCTTAGCACTTATCACTGTCTACCATGCGTATTTTATATATTTTGTTTTCTGTCTATTGTCCCCTATAAGAATGTAACTCCATGAGGCCAGGGACTTTGGTCAACTGTTCACTGCTCTATTCCCAGTACCTAAAATGGTGCCTGGCACAGAGTAGGCACTCATGTCAGTGGAAGGCTCTGGGCTCTGGGTTTATAGGTTCTTGGCTTCATTGCAAGAAAGAATCCAGAGCTGTGCCAGTTTAATAGGCCAGTAACAAGAGTTTATTGAGAAACAAGGAAAAAGATAGTACACACCCAAGACATGGGTGCGGGCATGCTGCAGGGGGAGAGGTGTGCATGGAGTCCCGTGGAGTCCCCGGGTAGGTCTTTTTAAGGCCTTTCCTCCTCCCGCCTCATCATATTGAGGAGGGATCTCAGCTATGGGCTGTCCTCACAGGTAGCCTTTCTACCTTCACCTCTGAGCTTTCAGGGAACCAGTGGGGAGGCCTTTCTGTTTGGAGTTATGTGGGGCTTCTTTTGAGCCTGGGAGTTTCAAATGGGACCTCGTGACCAGACTCTTGGCGGGCTTTTCAGCTGTAAAGGTTAGGGCTTTGTTCTCAAGTAGCCCCCTCCCCTCAGGGGGTTTCCGGGTGGGGGCTCGTGGCTATATTCTGACCAGGGGGGGCCCAGCTGTTACTGGCTTTATTCTGACCAGCCGCCTCCCCTCATTTCCTACACTAACCTGCCTCACTCAAACACCTTTTGAAAGAATGAGTAAATGAGTGAATGAATGTTGTTAAACACGTATCTTTGCCCCTATCTTAGGGTTTCATACCTGTGCAGAGGATCTGGAGACCCAGGGAGGTGGTGGGGAAGGGGAGGAAGTGGCCATTGAGTTTATAGACGGGTGAGGTGGTGGGTCCTCATCACCCTCCCACCCCCATCACACCACTTCCCTTGGAATCCCATCCACAGGGACCCTCCCTTTCGGCTCCTTGGCTGACAGGAAACCTCAGCTGTGGTTCAGTCCCTCCCATTAGGCCCTGAAGAAGCTTTTAGAAATTGTCTGGGACCACAAGGCAACTACCTAGACCCTCCTCTCCAGTGTGGAGACATCAGCAAACTCCTTCTCCACATCCGTGTATTGAGGGGTCTGCTCTCAGTGCGGCCAGAAGAACAGTGGGAAGTACGGAGCTTGGCCTTTCTGTTCCAGCTCAGGGGGTATATAAGGATATTTAGAAACCTGGTTCCCAAACAGGCCTCTGTCCTTTTAAAGATTTTGGAATGATTTGCCTCAATTTCTTTTCTACTTCTTGACAACAATTGCTTTTCACCTTTCTTCCTTTTCTCTCTAAAATAACACCTACCAGTTTTTCAGAACTATACAGTAAACAGAGCTCTTTTAGATGTGTGACTTCACCAAATGCTTATGACAAACCAGTGAGGTCAACTGTATTATCCTCCTTTTACAGGTGAGGATATGGAGATTTTCAGAGGTTGTTAAAAACAGGAGAGCTAGAACTTTTAAAAAAATCTCTTTGTTTTCTACTCAGTGTTCAGGAGAAGTGTGATAGGTTTGGCTCTATGAACAAAGTAGCTTGGAAGGCTCTTTTGTCATGGGACTTAGAATACTACTCTGTAAATTGAAGACAATCCTGTCTAAGGCTAATGGGAGGACAAATGTCATAAAATAATGCTTCTCCAATTTGTTTGAAAATATACCTTAATATTTTAACTCTGTTTTCCTAACACTATTCTGGTGGTAGAGATTTACATACCTTCTCTCTCTAGAATTTATAGCAATGCTCTTCTAGTTAACACAACAGAGGGAACATAAAATGATTAATTAAATCATGAGATACAGAGACGAATCAGAGTTTGACAGGGATGAAGAAAATTCCAGGAAAGGGAGCAGAAGGTGTCCAAGTGGGAGGGTGTGAAGGAGCATGACTCCATTTGGAAGTTGTGAGTCCATGTGCTTGAGGAGTAGAGCCAAAGAAAGAACTGATGGGAACTAAACTTGGCGGAAATGTAGATTGGGGCCATACTGTGAAAGTTTCTGCTGTATAAGACATTTTCCAAAGTTTCTAATCAGTGACCAAGTTTTGGTTACAGGGCTTCATAGTATTCAACACGGCCCTGTGAACACATTCCCAAAAGGAAAAAACTCCAGACCACCTGCCTGCCTTATGCTAATGCCTCAGAGCGTGCACCTTCCATTCCACCCTGAGTCCATGAGCTTCAGGTCATCTAAGGAAACCTCCAAGTAGAAAGCACACCTAACTTCACTCTTTTCAAAGTCTTTGCTACTTCTGTTGAAAGAATAATCAAGAGCCTTCAGACTCCTAGCCCTTATTGTGGGATGGGAGAAGGAGAAATCAGGCATGCATCCATTATATTATTTTTCTTGTCATTTCAAATTACTAGGTGGCAGTTTTGAAATACTGTACATGGCTGAATATGGCCTGAAGTAAATACCATGTCTGATGCTGGCAGACAATTGATTTCTACAAGCCTGAAGCATGCAATTTTTAAAGCTCTTTTATTCTCCTCCCCTCTCTTGAGATTGAGGGAATTTTTTCACATAAAAAATAATAAGCTTTAAGAATATAAGCACATAAAATATATTTAAAATTCACATATACCTCCAGGGTTTTTGCTTTAGCCTTTTCTTTCTTTTGCCCTTGATATTGCTTCAATCACTACCTTAGCATTTTCTATTCCATCCCATACCCCACTGATTACTATTTTTATCTCTTTTGATGGTTTTATTTCCCCATTTGTATTCTTTAAAATGTAACTCACTTAGTGTTTGAAAATGGATACCTCCATTCTCCATCATTTCTCTTTTTGGATTTAAGGACCTCTAATTTCCTATTCTATATGTGGATTTAGAGTGAGAAGCTGTGAAAGATTAAGATGACTCTAGTTTGGTTTGTCTGTAGCCTTTTTCATAGACTCACCACCATACCCAGGCACAGAGATCCACTTTTCTTGCTTACCTACTAAAGTTTCTTATTGGAGTGCTTTTCACTTATTCAATCCCGTTTATTGAGAACTTAGCATGTGACAAGCACTGGGAATAAGTAGTACAACAAAAGAAACAAGATTCCTGATATCAAGAAAATAAAATTTCCATATATGAAATCAAATTCATCCCTTTTCTTCTTCTGACTTCTCTATTTCTCTCAGCCATGAAATTATTCTTTGAATGGGAAACTAAGCATAAACCTTATCTTTTTTCTTTCTCTTGGCATCTTACTAAATCTAGTCAGAAAGCAATATCTGCAAATTCTGGCCAATAATTTCCTTATTTTTCACTCTTTTTTCCATTCCCACGGCAGCCCCCACAGTCTGGAGTTGTCCATCTTCTCTCTCGATTCTTGCCAAGGCCTCTTCATTGACCTCTGTCTCCCTTCTCTTCTGCAATACATTCTGAACTTCCAGATTAATTTTCCAGTTGCATTCGTTTAGTTATATCAGTTTCTTTTAAACATCTTCAGTTACCAATACCTAACATACAGTACTTCCCAAAGCACTTTCCCACACAGTATGGCAATTGCCTTTAATCAAATATTTCATATGATAAAAAGAACAACTGTTCATGCAATTTAGGATCTGACAGCTTTATTGAGCAATTCATGAATTGGGTTGCATCCCATTCAAAATTAGAAGGGAGCTCCACCGTGGGGGTGGAAAGGAGAAGCTTATATATGGTGAAACTGGAAACGAGTGAGGAGATGGTCTGATTGGTTGAAATTAAGTTTGTTTTACATAAGGACTACTTTCAAAGTGGAGTAGATATATATTGATTAGTATAGTATGCTTATCCATTCTGATAAGCTGTCTCTACTGGACCGAAACTAGTTTTATCACCAGGTGTTGCTTATCAGCAGCCTTGTAGGGTGTTGAATTAGTCAGGGTTCTCTAGGGAAACAGAACCAACAGGAGATATATGTAAATAATATGAGATTTTATAAAATTGTCTCACACTACTGTTGGGGATGCACAAGTCCAAATTCCGTAGGACAGGCTTCAAACCAGGGGCTCCAATGAAGGTCCTTGATGAGTTCCCAGGAGATGCTGCCTGTCTGAAGTAGAGATGGGAATTCTCTCTCTGAGTGCTGAAACACTTCCCCTTTTAAGGCCGTCAACTGATTGGATGAGACATCACTCATTGCTAATGGCAATCTCCTTAGCTGATCGTAGATATAACCAGCCATCTATGAAATCAACTCACTGATGATTAAAGTCCATGAAGTGCCTTTGTATTACAATTAGTCCGGTGCTTGCTTGACCAAACAACTGGGCACCATTACCTGGTCAAGTTGTCACGTAGCCTAACCATCACAGGTGTGTTCTGTTTTCTTGGAAAACTCCTGTAGGTCAATTGTTTTTGTCCTCTGAATAAGCTGTTCTGGGAGATGGGTCTCCCAGCAACACACAATGCAAGTGGCCATTTTACTTTACTTAACATAGTTTTGAAAACACTGGGTTAAACAAAGTAAAACATGGTGCGGCTGTGGGGATGATAGTTTTCACTATGTGACTTCTAAGAGGCTCTAATGTGCTGATGTGTTTTGTGAATTTCCAGGGAATGTTAGATGTGGTGGTTCCCATACTTACTTGACCATAGAACACTCCCTCAACCCTTGCAGTTTTCTCTCTAACAGTGGATCTCATGGAATTAGTTCCATGGGATATCAGTTTGGGAACAATTAGTCTGTGATGCAAATCCCTAAACTCCATGGACTGACCTTCCAGTCCCTCCACAATCTGACAACCATGTTGTTTCAGTCTGCTAGGCTGTCAAAATGCAATATACCAGAAATGGATTGGTTTTTACAATAGGATTTATTGGCTTGCAAGCTTACGGTTCTGAGGTTAAGAAGAATGTCCAAATGAAGGCATCATCAGGTGATACTTTCTCCACAAAGACTGGCTGCCAGTGATTCTGGATTCCTCTGTCACATGGCAAGGCATGTGGTAGCTTCTGCTGGGTTCTCCCTTCTCTCCAGCTTTGTTGCTTCAGCTTCTTGCTTCTGGCTTTCTCTCCCCCTCTCTCTGTATTCTTCCCATTTATAAAGGACTTCAGTAAGAGGATTAAGACCAACCCTGGGGGAGCCGATGTGGCTCAGTGGTTGAGTGCCAACTTCCCACATACAAGGAGCCGGGTTCAATCCTCAGCCCTGGTACCTTAAATAAATAAATAAAGGTGAATCTGGGTAAAGGGTATTCAGGTGTTCCTTGTACTAATTAAAAAAAAAAAAAAAGACCAACCCTGGCCATGCCCTAAATGAAGTAACCTAATCAAAAGGCCCTTAACTGAAGTAACCTAATCAAAGGATCCCACCCACAATATTTTCACACCCATGGGCATGGACCAGCTTTAAGAACATGATTTTCTGGGGTTACATACAGTCTCAAACTATCACACATGTACTTTCTAAGCCTTTACTTCTAATATACCTTTACACGAATGAAGGACAAACTGTGCAACTTATTCCTTCACACTTCTTTAGGTTGTTTCTTTCTCCAAGAACATCCACCCTGCCTTTACCTCTTGAGAGCTTATGTATCATTAAAGAGAATTCGTACAAATTCCAAAGAAAAAAAAAAGAAAGAGTCTAAGCTGTCATTGGAATTCTATGGGGAAATGTGGCTGACTGAAAAGAGGAATGGGGGAGACAGTCTCCAGAAGGGAGAGAGGCTAGTATCATGTTGTAGCAGTTTGAAGCTTTTGTGGACTCCAGAAAACCATGTCCTTAGGCTTAATCCATTCCTGTGTGTGGAAACTTATTGTAGATGGAACCTCTGGATTACTTCTTCATTTAAGGGCCTTTGATTAAATTGCAGGACCCAGAGTGGGTCTTAATCCTCTTACTGGTGTCCTTTATAAATGAAGGAATAAAAAGCCAGAGATACAGAAAAAAACTGCGGAGACAGAGAGGAACCCAGAAGTTGAAAGAGAAGGTCCTTGGAGCCAGAAGCTGAAAGTAGAGTCCAAGACCGGCAGACGTCGCCATTGTGCCCTTCCCTGCCCTGTCACGTGAGAGGAATCCAGGACCACCAGCAGCTGGTCCTCAGGGAGAAAAGCCTTGCCTGATGAAGCCTTGATTTGGACACTTTCACAACCTCAGATCTATAATCTTATAAGCTAATAAATATCCACTGTAAAGGCAACCCTTTTCTGGTATACTACTTTAGCAGATGTTAGCAAATAATGGAATTCATTCCATGGGATATCAGTTATATGCCGGGTAGAGATATGCATTCTTCACCTGAATGGCTTGGAAGCCCCCGTTCTGACCAGCCATGAAGGGAAGGGGAGGATCAAGGCTGCTGGGAAAAGGAAAGAAAAGGAGAAAAACGTCCCATGGCCATAATGCTTTGCTTACATCCAAAGACCCAGGCAGCTTCACCCACTGGGAGGCCCTCTGCAGAATGTGCAGGAAAATGAAAGGAGCCTCAAAGTAACACCACTGTTCCTGGGAGGAGGGTGCACTAGCTGTACTGTAGGCTATCAGAATTCTTTCTCCACAGGGATGGTGGAATGATGCTGCAGAGGCTGGGGCAGGGATTAAAAAGGCGTTGGCAAATAAAAGGACAGCAGTGGAAGCATCAGCCCTTGAAATTGTAATGGAGGAAGAGGGAGGTGCCCACAGCAGCCTGAACTGCTCCTGGAGCTTTTAGCAGCTGATGCATGAAAGAATGAATCTGAGAAGTTTGTGAGCCCTGTTTAGTAGTTAGAGCAAAGTGTTGAGTGAGGAGTGGTGAAGAGAGTGGGAGTTCCTGCCACTGAGCTGTTGGGCAGGCACTGCAGCTGTTTCCTTACTGATTTACTTCCTAATGCACCCATAGGCTAGTGCTACCACAAAAAAACATTTGAGTAGTACCTTATGGTTTGCAAAATACAATGTGTTTACGTTATCTCTTTTGTTGCAGGATTCCTGGAGGTACACTCTGAGATTGGTATGCAGGCAGTTTATTGGGGGATTAGGCTTGGGGGAGTAAAGGAAGAAAGACTGAGCAGAGAGAGGAGCTGGGTTGCCATGCATTTTGGCCAAAGGCCTCAGCCGACCCATCCCGCCCACCTTGTGAGCAGCTCTGGAGTTAGGGTGGCTTTGCAGGGTCGTAAGGACTTAGGGCAAGGGTCCTGGACTTTAATACTGCCTTCCCACATTTGATGCAGCCTGCTCCCTCCCTCCCCTCACCCAGCCACACGAGGTGTAGCCTTGGGCAGGGGCAGCTGTCTTCAGTCCAAATCCGTCTCTGGAGGGCGGAGCTTCTGAGAGCTGTCAGTCACACTTAGCCGCTAAGGGAATGAGTGTTTCTGTCCTGTGTGTGTGTGTGTGTGTGTGTGTGTGTGTGTGTGTGTGTGTATGTGTATGTGTGTAGGGGGCAGATCTGGGAGCAATATCACAGTATCCACTAAATCCACTTATCCTCAGAATAATCCCTGAATTTACCCCAATTTTACAAAGGAGGAAATGGAGACTTAGGATGGCTGGTGAAGTTTTGCAATTTCACACAGCCAATAAATACTCAGTAAACCAGTAAATGCTCAGATCCACACACACCCCATTCCTGAAGTACATGGTACATCTTTCCTGTAACTAAAATATCACCTTCTCCATCATGGACTCAGCTTCTGCAGGTGTAAGTGAATTTTGCATTGTGGGAATGCTCTTATTTGGTACCATGCAACTGGTAGTTGCATTTATACTTATGTTTTAGCTGATGGGAAGCTTAAAAAGAGGAAATATCTTTTGCAGATGGGGAAATGTATGGACTTTCCACTTAAGGAGGCATCACATCAAATCTGGGAAAATTCTCCCTTGGTCTTCAAAAGTTAGGTATTCTTTCAGCCTCCTGTCATTTGCATCATGCAATATTACAAGTCTCTGTGTTTATCTATTAAACGGTGCCATTCAGGGGCAAAAGTGCACACCTCAATTTTCTTAGAATGTGTGCCTTTACCTTAGTTATGTGCAGGGTAGAGATATGCATTCTTTACCTGAGTAGACATGTACATGCTAGAAACTTAATTTTCATTTGACACAGTGGTTCTATACATGAGGAAGGGGCCTGTGTCATGTCTTTGGGCTGTAATATTCAGTGTTTGGGACGTGTACTGAATGTCAAGGGATTCCAAACACTGACCAGGAAAAAATAGTCAAGGTCTGAGGAACACACTTACTTCTGAATTTTAGATGAAGGTTTTGAATCCTTCTGCCCTTCTGATAGTAGTATCCTTTCCCAACATGTCATTAGCAATTACAACACTAATTGCCAATGGTTTTGCAGAGGGAGCTGAAATTGGGAGAGGATTGCAAAACATTATGCCGAGTTATGGTAGGATTTCTTGTGGCCAACATAAATTTTAGTTAAAATTTTACCCTGTGAGGTAGGCCTTCTTCACTGTGGGGCATCTTGAGGATACTTAAACTGCCTAAACTGATCTTGGCTTTCATTAATTATCCCTGGAGACTCCAAAGGTTGAGATTAATAACACAGCATCCCAGGACTAGAGACACATTATCCAAGGTTGTTTAATAACCTCCTTGAGGGCAGGAACTCAGTCTTCAACAGAATTGCTTTCTAATGGGAGTGTCCAAGAAAATTGCTGGGAAATCCAGTCTCTTCCTAAATCCTTTTTCTTTAGAATCTACGTTTTTGTCAAACACTCAGGCTATTCTTGTGTAGCCTGAGTGTATCAAAGGCTTTTCCTTTGATAGATGCCCTTTAAATGTATGTAGAGTGAATGCTGTCATTCCTGTTTCCTTTGTCCCTGTTTTAAAAATAGATTTACTGAGATGTAATTTATACACCAGAAACTTTACCATTTTAAAGTGTACAGTTTATTGATTTTCAATATATTCACAGAATTGTGCAACCATCATCATTATCTAATTTTAGAACATTTTATCACCTCCAGAAGAAACCTGTAATCCATTAGCAGTCACTTCCTATTCCCCCTAGTTTTATAGTTTTCAGTGTACGAGTCTTGCACTTCGTTTCTTAAATTTATTCCTAATATTTTATTTTTTTAATAATATTGTAAATGGAATATTTTTCTTAATTTAATTTTTGGATTATTCATTCCTTGTATAGAGAAATACAGTTGATTTTTATATATTGATCTTGTCTTCTGCAACCTTGCTGAACTTGTTTATTAGCTCTAGTAGTTTTTTTTTCTTTCAATTACTTATGATTTTCTATGTACAAGGTCATGTCATTTGAGAAAAGAAATACATTAATTCTTTCCTTTATAATCTGGATCCTTTAATTACTTTTTCTTGCCTAATTTTTCAGTACAGAATCTCTAGTACAATGTTGAATTTTGCACAGCATTGAATTTCTAGGGAATGTGAAAATGGGCATCAACATCTTGTTCCAGACCTTAAAGGGAAAACATTCAGGCTTTCCTGGTTAAGTATGATTTTATCTGTGTGTGTGTGTGTGTGTGTGTGTATAATAGGTGCCCTTTATCCAGTTGAGGGATGTATCCATCAGCCAAAGGGGTGCTGATGCAAAGTACCAGAAATCTGTTGGCTTTCATCAACAGTATTTATTTGGAGTAAAAGCTTACAGTCCCAAGGCCCAAAAGAGTCCAACTCAAGTCTATTTTCTCACCAAAGTCAGTTGCCACATGTTGACGCAAGATGGTAGGTGATCTCTGCCTCGTCCATCCTTCCTTCTTAAGGCTCTGTGGTCCCAGCTTCTTCCAATCTCAGCTGTAGGCTGGCATAGGGCTTATTTCTTTCTGGACCTTCTTACCTGCTCTCTTCTTTTCACAACGAATGGTTCAGCTCTCTCTGGAGCCCCAGGATCAAAGTTCTCTCCTCTGCCATGTCTGTGGAGCTCTCTCTCTCTTCCTGTGTCTTCTTCTGTGAGTGTCCATTTATATCAGCCAACCAAGGGGTCAGGGACTCAACCCTGAGTCATGCCCTACTGACATGGTTGAATCAAAGCCCTAATCTTAATAGGTAATTTAATCAATTAGCTGAATCTAATGCATTCAAAGGGTATCACACCCAGAGGAACAGACTAGTTTACAAACATAATCTTTACCTTTTTTGAGGTTCATAAATAATTTCAAACTACCACAAGGAAGTCTCTTCCATTGCTAGTTTGTGGAGTGTTTTTAGTATACAAGGGTGTTGGATTTTGTCAAATACTTTTTCTATGTTTGTTGAGATGTTCATGTATTTCTTCTTTTTTTTCTTCTATTTATATTGTATATCACATTGACTTTCATATGTTTAAATGACCTTGCATCCCTGGAATAAATTCCACGTCATGGTATATAATCCTTTTCATATGTTTCTGGATTTGGTTTGAAAGTATTCACTTGAGTATTTTTGAGTTTATATTTATAAGGGATATTGATACTGAACAAAAATGGGTTCTTTTCTCCCTATGCATCTTTAAAGCCATTTCCTGAAATACCAGGATTTCAAAGAGAGAAAAAGTTTATTTGGTTGCACAAGGAAAGGAGGTCAGTCACCTTAGATGGCCTCCCAAACTACATCCCTGATCTGCAGAAATTCTAATATTTTATAACATCAGGGTACTAATGAATAATTGGGGTGGAGCTGGACACAGATCCTTCATTAATAAACATTAAGAAGTTGAACAAGCTGGGGGTGGACCCCTGTGGCAGTTTGATATAGTTATGAATTCCAAAAATAGATATTGGATTATGCTTGTAAACTGGTCTGTTCCTCTGGGCATGATTAAATTATGATTAGGGCTTTGACTGGGCCATGTCAGTAGGATAAAAGAGATAAAACTATATGGCAGAGCAGAGGAGTTAGTTGGAGTTTTGATGCTGAGTTTTAATGCTGGAGCCTGGGGAAGTAAGCACACAGAGGAGCTTGGTTGTGAAGGAGAGAAGGCCCTGGGAAAAGAGATGTGCCGTTTGCCTGACAGGTCACAGCTGGTCTTGTGAAGAAAGGTAAAGCCTAAAGAGCCTCATAGTCTACAACTGACCTTGTGAAGAAAACATAGAAGCTGAGCCCATAGAGAAACGGAGCTCGGGGAAGAAAGGAACCCAAGAAGCCTGAACCTGGGCAGATGTCGGCAGCCATCTTGCTCCAACACGTGGCCATAGACTTTGGTGAGGGAAGTAACTTCCACTTTATGGCCTGATAACTGTAAGCTTCTACCCCAAATAAATACCCATTATAAAAACCAACTGATTTCTGGTATTTTGCATCAGCACCCCTTTGGCTGACTAGTACAACCCCAAACCAAGAGGACGTACAAAGTTACCATCATTCAGAGATCAAGGTTCTGAGATAGGAAAGTACAGAGTAGAGATCAGTCACAAGGTTTTCCATATGAATATTAGACAAAGGAGGGTGGAATGATTACCATCCCAATAGTAAGTATAGGTAAGGGTGAGCTCAATGTAAATTACCATCACAATAGTAAACATACACAAGGGTCAGGTTAAGTCTAGAGTAACCATAAACAAGGGTGGGGCCACTCTAGCCAGCTTCAGTAATTTCAGATATTAACCTTTTGCTATTTTATAATATAAAGACATCTATATAATGATTTAGTAATCATATTTGTTAATTCTGAATCTTTGGTTACAACTCCTCCCTCTGTGTTTTGTAAAATTCCCAATCTTGGGGATAATCTGAATGTCAGATCTTTCTGGCTTCTTCATGCTGAAAAGGGGCATCAACATTATGGGGAAAGGAATGCAGTTGGTTGACCTCTGGGTTCCAGGGCTTTTCTGACATAGGAACAATTCAGAAACTTTTTGAAAAATAAACAATATGTAAATTGAGAATTGTAGGTTTAAATAACCATGTTATATTGGAGAAATAATTTTAAAGGCTTTCTTAGATAGTGCCTGAAATATTCTTTGGGCTTTGCCTGCTGGCTGAAACCTGCATAAGAGTAACCTCCAGAATGCTCCAACTCCATTGGAAATCTCTTAGCTATTAAAACTTTATTCTGTTCTATTTCTTTTCCCCCCTTTGGTCTAATCCCATGTTGTTAGGGAGGCCCATCCCTGGGAGTTGTTAAGTCCTACAGTGCCAGGAAAAATCTCTGGAAGTTAAGTCCCACATTGCCAGGGAAAATTTTATCCCTGGAAGTCCTGTCCCACATAGGGTGGAAGGTCGTAAGAGTTTGAGCAGCAGGCTACATTTAAGTAACAGAGGTTTTCTAGAGATGACTCTTAGGCACTAATTATAGTTAGGTTTAGCTTTGTCATTACAGAAATAAGTTTCATGAGTATAAGCATCCAGAGTTTACTAGCATTTTTCCCACAGGTTTACCATGCAAAGTTCTACCATTTCAATAAATTGGGAGCTCCTATTGTTTGAGAAAGTAGTAGGAATTTCCCAGGTGAAGAAGTTTATTATTTCTATGTTTTTCCCAGTCCCTTAGGGGACTTTACAAATACCTTTCTATCTTATGCCCAAAACAGTTTGAAATTCACCAGGGTATTATAACAACTCTGTACAGAATACCACCAATCCCATTCACTATTTTAGGTTCCATGTTAGAAATGCTGTTTAAATGAGCTGACTAGTCTGGTTAAATTAGATAGTGTTGTACAGAAATTTAAGGAATTTTCTTGACAAAATAAATTTCTTCTTTCTGGTCCCCATAGTACATAAGGTTTTAAAATACTGATAATATTACCTTTTTCCTTGCATCCTGATTCTCCTTAGTCTTTAGATTAGCCCCGTTTACCTTTATAAATGAAGTCTGATTTCTTGTAGTTCCTTAACTGGAGTGATCTTTTAGAATTAATGCTGCTTTTTTCAGCACCTTTAGTGCTGGTTAACTTTAGCTCTCAGTTCCAAGTGTCATACAGGCCCTTAAAAATTCTAGGGAGCTATTAGGTTATACACAAAGAAACATCGTAGGACTTAAAACAATTAGAGATCAGAGCTCAGGTATAAATACAGCTGCAGCAAGAGCTTACAATCGAGGCCCTAATTTCCTTGTGAGCATTTTAAATAAAGCTGTTTCTAGAGACCATTAACTATAGACGACAGAAGTTTTGACTGATTTCACTTTTACCAAGAATATGCTAATCAATAGGCAAAACATAACTTATAGACTTGTTTTGCTTCTGTTTAAAGTCCTTTTTGTTGAAGATGAGCTGACTGCATCCTCTTTTAGAGAAGCATCAGAGCAGAACAATGCAACCGATAAGAGATTTTGATTGTTTTTATTAACATCACATTTTTCCAAGAATAACTAAAATGATAACCAACAATATCATCATGCAGATGAGTATTAGGATAGACTAGACAGTGGGAACTTTAAAAAGCTTTATGAATTTTATACAATCCCCAAATATATAAGTAAATTGCACATTTAATTTCTCTTTCATGTTTTCCTTTTAGAAAGATACGTTTTATCACAAAGAAACTTCAGCAGTTATCAGAAGAAAATTATTTTTCTAGTAAATTTTTTAAGAACCTAAGATTCCCAATGGAATGAAGATTATCTTCCTATTATCATTTTATAAATATTTTCTCTGGTAAAAGTCTACACATTTACATTAGTCTTAGGAAATATGACAAACCTGTTTTATTTTGTTTTTTTAAACAAACACAGAAGTTAACACCTTGAAAAAAATTCTGACCAGAATAAAATGTGACTAAAATTTAAAACATTGTCAAAATAACACCTCATTTAAACTTTTCCACACTTTACACAAATATTATATTTTTTAGTTTTGGAATATATTTTTCCATTGTGAATTAAAATATAAATATATTGATAATGTTAATCTTCATAAATGTATACATTTAAACACCTCAATTTTTCGAGGTGAAAGAACAAATTCTTTTGTAACAGTGTACAATTAAAGAGATCCTTAAGGGTTTCATTAGACTATTAAAAGTTGTCATATCTGAACATTTTAGTTAAACAGGCCACTATTTATCACGGTGAAAAGTAAGTTAGTAAAATAGTTTGGAAAGGACTTAACTTCCAAAATAGCAGTGGCTCTGTATTTTTTAAAAACCATTAAGAATATGATGAAGTCATTCTGATAAGGCACAGATTCTTTATTTTTTATATATATTGATTATTTCAAAAGGACTTATATATATATCCTTCCACTCAAAACAGACCAACTGTTTAAGAAAACTGTGTTACTTTAACAGAGAGAGAAAGTCAAATTTTAGTTTTGCAGCAGTACACCATTCAGTAAACAAATGTTAGTTAGCATAGATCATAACAGATTAAGGTGGTGTCCGACAGATTTTTCTAACATAAAGTTACTTTTTGTTATCAAGATCAACTTAAAGATTTTTACTTAATGGCTTCCTGGAATCAGCTATTTACATTGAAATTTCTCAGTTTAGAAAATGCTTTTAGAGACTTCCTACAATACATAATTTCCTATAATCTTTTATAACCATATATAACCATATAGACTACTTTACCTTAAGACAAGTTTCACCTTTAAATAAGCTTATTGAATTACAGTCAGCAACAAGTGAAATTTACTTCCACTAACCCTTTTACAAGTTTTCTTATCCATTCAAGTCTTGTCATCCATATTTCTACTCTGGTTTTATGAAAACCAGCCATCTTATCTTAGGACAAAACACACTCCCTTAAACAAACTTTCACAAACCTTTGATTGCTTTTTATATCCATTTAAGTCTCATATCCCGCATTCTGTTCTGTGAAAAACTCGTCATTTCACTTTAGGCAAAACAATTATTTTTAAAAGACGTTTGTAAAAAAATAATAATTTCATCTATTAAAAACTTAAAATTTTATAATCTTAAAAATTTGACAGACTTAACATTAATTCATTAGTATCCAGATAAACCTAGGGAAATTACACCAAGTAGAATAAAATTAAAATAATTATATTTTGCATAAGAAATATTTTTTTTTCTTTCCTTCATATGAGGTTAAATCCTCTTTGTTTTTATAACTGTAAAATTACAAATAACCTCAAAATCATACTGACTATTAAGCTCTGGAGAATATATTATAATTGTTTTATTTGTTTTAATTATAATTTAGAAAAACTTTCCCATAACTTTCACAGATCTTTTTCTTTACTTACTGAAATTTGGTCATTGGGTTATTAATTACTGTCATCTCATGGCTGTTAAAATTTAATTTGGGAATAACAGGACAAACTACACAAAACAAGGTTTATTCTGTAATATCCCCTCTGTCCCTATCATTTTAATTTCCAGGCCTAGTGTTAGCGGAATGCTCTGGGATCTGGGATTCTAGGTTCTTGGCTATGTCACATAAAAGAATTTAGGGACATGCCATAGAGTAAGCAAGGGAGTAAAGAGTTTATTAAGAAACTAGAAAAAAATTAAGCACGCACCCAAGACATGGATGCGGGCCATGCTACAGGGTGAGACGTGTGCGTGGACCCCAGGTTAGGTGCTTTTTAAGACGTCTTCTCCCCTTTCCCAGTGTTGGGGAGGGGCCCCAGCTGTTTGCTGTTCTGATTGGTTGCCCCACCTGTTAGCTCTCAGGGGGCCAATGGGGAGGTCTGTTATTTTGAGTTATCTGGGGCTTCCCGTTGATCCTGGAAAGAGTTCCAAATGGGACCTCCTGGCCAGGGTCTAGGCGGGGTCTCTCCTGCTTTGTTCTTAATAGCAGAGGATTTCCAGGTGGGATCTCACGGCCATGCTATCTGCCAGGTCCCAGCTGCCTTCCCTCTTTTTCTATACTAACCTGCCTCAACTCCCTCCTCAGAGTGTTTACACCCTTATTCTTAAGAGGGAGCTGAAGGGTGATGGTCATTCTTCTGTAGCTGCTTTCTACTGGTTAGGGGGAGTAGTCCCTGCCTTACAGGGCATAAAACCTTCTGCCTATTCTATTGAGGTTGAGCAAAGATGGTTCTAGCACCATGGTTGGAGCTGGATGAAATCCCTGTGTGACTAATATCTTGTTCTGGAAGGCCTTGATTTGGATCATGGGAGCAAGAAAGGCCAGGTGCCTCCAAATTTCCGAAATTGATGGGAAACAGCATTCTTCCTTGAGTTTTTTTATGCTGTTAGTTAACTCTAGGGAGAGATTGTGGTAGACCTGCTGGGTCTGGTATAAACTGCCAACCCCAGTTCCCACAGCAGTGGTTATGTCTAGGACCTTTAGGAGAGGGATGGAGAAAGGCCCTGCCCTAGACATAAACTCACAAAGACAGTATAGGCAACAACAAGATAAGTATATGGTGAACAAAATAAGGACAGTACATAAGAGACACATTCTTTTAACTTATAAGCACATTCATTAACTACTTAGAAAATGAATTAAGTTTACCAAGACTTTTTAACATTTTCAATATCCCTCTGCATATAATCTAGAATAGAAGAGATCTTATTCATCAGGCATATAGGTACAGTACTTAATACTAATACATGCATTAATCAATGCACAAGTTCCTCTTTGCACTGCAGTTAATAGATCTAAGCTCCAGGTTTGCAATACCATACATATTATCTTCCCATGGGAGCAGGCCGTAAAGCTAATTGTGTTTGTTTAAGTTCTGCTAACATTACTCTGATAATTATTGCTCCACTTGGTCTGTCCTTCACACAGCCAGCGTGCTGCAGTACTGTTGGCCCTAGAGAAATCCTCTAGTATTGAAATGGAAAACTTCATTTAGAGAGAAACTCAGCACCCAGACAATGTGATTTGGATAGGAACCTTTATTTCTGGCTGGCCAGGGCCCCCTCCAGCAGTATGGAGAGAAGCGACCCCGGCTTCTAGCAGTGGGTTTTTATAGGGAATTTTAGCAGGATCAGCATGATTAAGCAACTTTTCTCGTGCTCAGATACCAGATTAGTTAAAACAAAGCATCAATTTTCTCGCGCCAGAAAGGGTAATGGGCAGCTTCAATTGTACACTTCAAACGCATATCTGTTTTATCCATATCCAGCATAGCAAGCAAGCAAACAAGCAATCTTACAGAAGCTAATGTTCGCAGTTAGCTTCAGCGTTAAGGGGGTTGGGGTTAATCTTTACTAGGGGTGGCTTTTGATCATTCTATGGTGGCGTGATTGGTCAGG
>JAQZBX010042511.1:0-21996 GCA_029593785.1 Cabassous unicinctus
TTACTGAGACTTTTTAAATATGTTTTATATTTTAGGGTAAATCTGATTTTTTGTTTTCCTTCTTATAATATCCTTGCTAGCTTCAAAAATGTATTCTTTCCATACTTTTTAAAATTAATTTTCCATAGGAAACTTGCTGAAATTTAACAGAGCTATTTGTGGAGAATTAATATTGTTTAATTTTAAGTCTCCCAGTCCATTTTAGCATATTTCTTCATTTATTGAGATTATTTTTCACATATTTATAGCATATGGATACTTTCTCCATAAATACACCTGTATATTTGCCTTAGCTGTTTTCTGGGTTTTGGCTGCTGTTTTGAATTGTAAATCTTTTCCATTACTTTTCTGAATGATTTTTAATGGTGGAAAGGAATGTCTCTCACTTAATTTTATTACTGATTTTGGTTCTTTAGGTATATAATCTACGTAGATTATGATATCATCTTGAAATAACTACACTATTATATCCTCCTTTCCAAATGGTAAAACTCTTCTTTCTTTCTTTTTTTATTGTTTTGGTCATATTTCATTTAATATGCTGAACAACAGTGTAGATAATGGATATCTTTGTCTTGTTCACTTAAAGAGACTTTCTAAAGATTCTACCCACTAAAAATGATATTTACTGTAGATGTTTACCAGCAAATCTTTACATATTAAATGTTATAGAAATTCTCTTAAATTCTTAGTTTTCTAAAAGTTTTATCAAAATAAACATAAAATACTAGTCAGCATTCCTTCTTAATGTATTACACTGACTCAAAAATAAGTATGAAACTTTAGAAAGTACTTACTTTTCTTAATTTACTTTGCTGATCATATTGTTTTCCTTCATTAGTGAAATAAATTAATGCATTATAATCTGGACTTCCGCCCTTCCCCCCCCACCCGCTGTTTTTTGCTGTTTTTGTCCATTCGCTGTGTGATCTTCTGTGTCTGTTTTTGTTTTTTTGTCTTCTTGTTTTTCTCCTCTAGGCTTCACGAGGATTCTATCCTGGGGACCTTCAATGTGGGAGAGAGGTACCATATCGCTTGTGCCACCTCAGTTCCTGATTTCTGTCATGTCTCGCCTTGGTTCTCCCTATGTCTCTCTTTTTGTTGTGTCATCATCTTGCTGCGTTGCTCACCGTGCGAGCCTGGTACGCCTTTATCAGGAGGCCCTAAGGATCAAACCCAGATTCTCCCATATGGTAGACCGAAGCCCAATTGCTCGAGCCACATCCGCTTCTCTGAACTTTTTTTTATCTTTCTAGTCTTATCTAGTTTTGTTATCAAAATCATACTAACCATATGAAATAAATGATTGGAATTTAAATTGTCAGATTTAAAAGGAAAGGCTCCCCTTTCCTCTGTCTGTCTGTGTCTCTCTGTGCCTCCGTTTTTATCAGATCCACCTCGAGTCCCAGGTGGAGATTCAAACTACCTCACGCCTCCCTGATGTAATACAATCAAAAGCCCTAAGTCGTTCTTATCAAGTAATTTAATCAAATGACCCTCAACTGAATTTAATACAATCAAATGGTATCGCAGACAACAGGAATAAATTAGTTTAAAAACAATATCTTTCTCTTCTTGGGATTCATAAAATAATCTCAAACTGCCACAATTAGTCTATGACAGAGTGAGAATCCCTTCAATGAATGCAAAGAATGCAACAAAGAAACTGTGACAGATAGATGCACTGTGCTCCAAAATGTGCTGGGAATTTTAGGCTACACATCCCAATGTTGTATATTTAAAGTATGCAAACCAGGTCAACCAAAATAAATTCATTTCAGTATATTAGAAGCTTTTAAAAGGCACTTACTTCATGGTGTTTAGCAGTGTCTGTTCCACTCTAGTCTAAGATTTAACCTCACCATCTTTCAAAGTTTTAACCATTGCAGAGAAATGAGTGGAAAAAATGTATCAACAAGGGATTCTGCAATGGTCTTTCATTGCCAATTGCAAGATAAGATTTAACTGAAAGAAGTGAATTGGCAATTCAGTCACTGTAAGTATATCAGAGGACAGCTGAAGTAAAAGATATTGGGTCAGCACACTAATGTAAAATATTAATAAAAGGGAAAACATGTGGGGAGTGTATGAGGCTCCTATTTTCTTCATGATTTTTCTGTAAATTTATAATTTCTCTATTTAAAAATAATTTTTTAAAAATATTGTGTCAGTGAAAAGACATTTGGAGCTGCATTTCAAGAAAGAGAACCTGAAAACATAGTGTTCCTGCTTCTAATTATAGGAACTCTTCACCTCTTCAGAGTAACATCTGGACATTATTTTAATGCTCTTGTCCACTGATTTCTAAGGAGAAATAAGAAAATCATGACAGCATGAGCACTACTAGGGTCTGAAAATGCAAATATTATCAAACAACAAATCTCAGTTTAAAAGGAGATTTTTAACCATTTATGTACTATTTGAGTACCATAAGTCACCTTTTTATTTCTTCAATAATATTTATTTTAAGGTTTAAAGAGATATTTAATCTATATATCAGGGAATTCCTTAGGATCAGGGTTACAATGTAAGGATCAATGTGAGAAAACTTTAAAAGAATAAATAAAAAATAGATAGCTGAAGGTTTTCAGCATGAGTGATTTAATTGAAACAAACAAAAGAATCTCAAAGGTAATGATTTTCAAAGCTTTATAATAGATCTAAACTATGACTGATAATTTTCTGGCCAAGATAATCTCAAAGGACCCCAGGAGTTTAGAAAATGACAATAATGCAAATTTAAATGAGAGGGCCCAGTTATTTGCAATTAAAAATACAACAGTTTTAATTTTAAGGCTATGAGCTCCAAAATACTATCAAGTAACTTTATGAATTATAGAAGATGAAAGAGGGTAAATAATACACAGAAGCATAAAACTGATTATTTCTTATCTTACTTTCTGTCAGACACAGAAAGCATGTGCTTGTTATAATATTTAATGAATAACACTGAGCCCTTATAATACCAGCTTCTATCTTTTCAAAAAGCTGTTTATCTCATTATAAATCTAGAATCCATTTTTCCTATTACAGGACTCAGGGGGAGGGAATCAGTCTTATGTGTATGAAATTGAAGCTTGTGATAGGTAATTTAGCCTGTAGATTAAGTAATGTTACAAAGAAAACTATCTACAAGACAAAGCATAATTAATTGCATAAGGAAAGAGTATGGATTTTATATCCAGAGAGCCTTGATTTCCTTCTTTCATTCTCTCTTTAGTATTCATTCATTTTACCTTTAACTTAACAAATATTGGTTGAGCATCAACTATGTGCCAGGTTCTACATAAGGCTGGACATCTGTGAACATTTCATAACCACTCTGAACCTCATCTCCTCCCTTTTTTCCTTAACTTGGCTAATATCATCAGTTTCATCAAATGTTGCCAAGGAAAAGTGAGGTGATGTGTGTGAAGTAGATGTAATACGGTAGCCATTGAATAAATACCAGCCATTACTTTTTTACCTCAACTATTCTGACTTTAATACAAATCATTGTACTCACTCCATGCTGTTTGCTTCCAGCAACTTTATTATTTTACTCCCTTTCTTCATACTTGAAAGTAGCTTTGATTTCCAATTTCTGATTCTTTGCTTATTAATTACTTCTTAAGCCACAAATTTTCACTTCACTTCACAAAACCTTCTTTCTTTTTTTTTTTGTATGATGCCCTTTTCATCAAATCTAATTATTTCTTCCCAGGCCTAATGCTCTTTACCCCTCTGAAGCATTTGAAATCCACCAATTCACTCAATCATCAAACAAATATTAACTCAGTGTATACTTGCTGCCAATTCCTGGGCCACACCCTGGGAATACAAGGGTGAATACTTTGAGTGGGGCCCTGGTGTCAATAGACTTCATTGACTGGGACTACTGGTCACAACCTGCTTCCTAGGACTTTTCTGCCTTTGGATTGTGTGGAAACTTCTACTGTCTCTTGATTCAACTTCCATTTTTTGGTATTTTTTAAAATAAACTTTTCATTGAAAAATAGCATATATACAAAGAAGTGGAACCACAGGTAGATGAAGTTCCAAATACCCTACCAATGTGACCACCACATAGATTAAAAAAAAAAAAATAGAGTATTACAATTAGGAGTTCACCCTTGATCAAACTCCAGTTGCTATCCCACATCCCTCAAAGTTCACCAGGAATTTTGGATTAATTTGGCCTGTAATGTGGGAATATGTGATAATTACTCTATTGTATCTCATTTGTTTGATTTAATATCTATTCTTCTGCACCGTTCCTGCCACTATCTTGGATATTACTATCCATTTCACTGTAATGCTATAGTGTCGTAGTAATTCATATTCTTGATTATATATGACTCCCAGTTTCATTATTCTTTCTGTTGCCAAAGTGATCTTTCTAAATTCAGAGCGATCACATAATTAATTCACATATTCACTCATTTAAATATTTCCATATATACTCCAAATATTTTTGGAGTAGTGACTATTATAAGGGTAAATACTTTACCTGATAAGGAAAAAAATACTTCTCCCTGGTGAAAAAAAAGGAAGGAAATAAATACTGCTCTCTCCCACCCACTTTCTTAGAGCATTTACTTTTAGAAAGCATGCAATTGTAAATTCTTTACTTTGAAATGTATGTAAAACTTTTTAAAAGCTAAATAAGCCTCTAGCAGCTTTGCAAACAAGGAGTGTCTTTCTCAAGGACCTGGAAGCCATCTCTTTGAAATGTAATCCTCAAGGAAGATAAAGTCTCTAACTCCCAGTTTCCAGTGGAGGGTAAGTAAATGACTTTAGTTACTGCCTGGCCCCAAGATGCAAAACTACCTGTAGTAAAGATATGAAAAGCTTATTTTTCCTTGGATAAAGGCCATCAGCAAACACAAATGGCTACCTAATTTCCAGGTGAGTTTAAAATGAACTATGTGTGACAAATGGTGCTGTCAAGTCTTCTTATTTGAGGGCTAGTTATCATTTATCATTTATCATTTATCTTGAGAGCATTTATGTGTCATATCTGTTCGGCTATATAAAAGGTTGAGATTTCTTTCTGTCTTTGCAATCTCTTTAGTGGACTGCCTGCGATGCACATCACATCTAAGTTTAATGCTTATCCAATAATTAAATTGTTTTCTTTCTCTTCTATCTTTGTGAGAGGTTTTCTGGGTAGATAGGAGATTTTGTTTATAATTATATTTCCCCAAAACAATATAACATATATTTTTCTCTCTTTTTTTTAATATAATAAACTTTATTTTTAAAGAAGTTTTAGATTACAGAAAAGTTACATCAAAATTATGAGTGATTCTCATGTATCCCTCTCCCTCTCCCATATCATTCCCTATTTTAAAAAAATATTAGCAGTGCACTTTATTATGAGGTATCTGTAAAATCCACTCATTAAAAAAAATGCACATTTAAAAAAATGACTCCCTTTGGGTCCACATATAACAAAACCACAACTTTGAATCAAAATGAATATTAAAAACATTTAAGCCTTGTGACGAACTTACTCTACAGACACAAGGAAAACAGTGAATAGTAACAGCAGTACACTTCTAGGAGAAAAAGCAATTTCTTATTTCCTTTATCATAAAACAAAAGTCAGTAAGCCAACATTTTAATAACACAGACCAAGTTATTTTCTAATCAAGAATTTGCTTTTCAAGTGTCTTTAAAATGTATCCATATATTTGGATTAAATTAAATTTATACATCAAAAACATGCTCAGAATTCTAATCTTAAGTATAAACCATAGCTTATCAAAGCATATCCAAATACTATACAATAATGCTGCCATTTAGATTTATATGCTTCATCTGAAAGATGAAAAAAAGAGGAGTTTTGTCCTGCTTCTCCAGAATAAATGTACCTGTGTCTAAAACTTTAAATGAGAATCAAAAAAGACAGATTCAAATAATTCATGCTATGCGTTTTCCTTTATAGGGCTTTGATAAGCTCTTCTACAAATCTCTTACCCTTGTTTTTTCCTTTCATGCTGCAGCACCCCCTTTAGTATCTCTTGCAAAGCTGGTCTTTTGGTAACATACTCTATCAGTTTTTGTTTGTGAAGGCTTTGAACTCACCCTCATTTTTGAAGGACGGCTTTGCCGGATACAGAATGCTTGGCTGGTAGTTTTTCTCTTTCAGTGCCTTAAATACATTGTACCACTTTCTTCTCTCCTCCATGGTTTCTGATGAGAGGTTGGCACTTAATCTTATTGAGTTTCACTTGTATGTGATGCTTTACTTTTCTCTTGCTGCTTTCAGAATCCTCTCATCTCTGATATTTGTGATTTTGAATAGTAGGTGTCTCGGCGTAGGTCTATTCAGATTTATTCTGTTTGGGGTTCGTTGTCCTTCTTGGATACTGATATTTATGTCCTTCATCAGGGTTGGGAAGTTCTCAGTCATTATTTCCCCAAATATTCTTTCTGCCCCTTCTGCATTCTAATCTCCTTCTGGGACACCAATAATGTGAATGTTTTTGCATTTTGCATTGTCATTCAATTCCCTGAGACTCTGTTCCATTTTTTCCATTTTCTTCTCCTTCTGATCTCCTGTCTTTTTCAATTAAGATGTTCTGTCCTCGAAATAACTAATTTTGTCCTCAAGAAATTCAAATCTGCTCTTATGTGCCTCTAATGTATTTTCAATCTCATCCATTGTGTCTTTCATTCCCATCAGGTGTGTTACTTTTCTTTGCAGTCTTTCAAATTGTTCTTTATGCTCACCCAGTGTAGTTTTAATATCCTTTATTTCTTTAGTCATATTTTCTTAAAATTCTTTGAAGTGATTTGGGAGAGTTGTGTGATTATCACTGATTAATTGTACTAAATACTATATCTCTTTAGGATATTTGGTTCATTCTTCTGTCTGGGTTATCTCTTCCTGTTTCCTAGTATGGCTTGTAATTTTTTGCTGATGTCTAGACATCTGAATATGTTACTGTAGTTACTCTGATGGCTAATTTCTCTCTCTTGCCTATTTTTTTCTCCCCACAGCTCTTCTTTGATATTTGGTTCTACTTATTCTCAGTGTTTAAATTTGTCCAGCTGAAGTTTTCAAAATTGGACCAGGGACTCACTATGGGACGCAGATTTTCTCCCAGGGGTTGGATACAGAGCGTGAGCGGTTTTTGTCCATGCAGTTTCCAGACAGGCCAGCAGATGGTGCTAGTCAATGCACATTTCCATGGAGGTGTTTCAGTCTGGGCTTTTGCTTGATCGGAGAGTCAAAGCGTGCTCTGCTGGCTGAATTCACTGAAGAAAAGCACCAGATCTCCCTTCCCTTTTCCCTTCATACAGTTGACAGGAGGAATATGTCTGTTCCCATCTCAGTTAACTACAGTGAGACAGGGGTTTTACTCAGCTTAATATCTTTGGGGTGGGGGAGGGGAGCCCTTCCCAACAAACTCACATTTGACTTTTTGACTTCTTCCTCTCTGTCCCTTGCCCTCCTGAGAGTTGTGTAGCACTGTCCTCATCTCATCTGTTGAACCCCAAAGCAGGTTCCCTGGACAGCTTTTGGTTCTTTCTCCATTGTTTTGTGAGAGCATTCAGCTCTGTCTGTCAGTCCATCGCCATTTTCCCACAAGCCTCCAAGCTGATTCTTCTAACGTATATTTTTCAAGGTAATGTACCAAGCAAGGATTCTCTGCCCATTGTGCACACAAGGCAATACTATGACATCGGGATTTTGAGAAAAGAAAGGGCTTTTATTGCAAGGTCAACCGGCAATGAGACAGGAGCAAAAGCTCAAATCTGTCTCCCCAGTCTAAGAATTAAGGGAGATTATAGGATGGAAACAAAGGGAGGTGGGATTAGCGATGAGACTCAGGTTGGCATATTCTGATTGGCTGTTTGTAGAAATATGCCCGGAAGAGCGAGGGAGTTGCAAACCACAAGTGCTAAGCCTGAGCATATGGGGCATACACAGAGGCTCTGCATAGGAAGTCATATAACACATGACCAGAAAATGGCATCCTTAGAATGATAAGTGGGTAGAGATCTAACAGGACAGACATCATTAGGTTACTTTTGTTCACAGTTAATAGGGAGTGCACAAGCGTGGTCTCAGGGAATCCCAGAGAAGGGGTTAGAGCTAGTTGGGGTTAGGGTAGATTGATCATCAGGAGCTCAGGTTACAGGGAGGCCAAGGAAGTATCCAGTTACAACAATTAATACAGGTTAATGAGTTCTGTTGCCACAGCTTCATTAACAAGTACATATTGCTGAACAAATCAGTCAAGGTTCCACTCAACACAGAGCTTCAATGTTAGCAAGAAAGATGGACACTAAAACCAATGAACAAAACAAAAACTTAAGAATTATACATTATGGTAAGGAGATTATATATTTATGAAGTACAAGGATATATGACATACAGTATTGTGGCATGTGGTATTGTGGTGAGAGTAGACTATTTTAAATTGGGTGGTTAAGTAAGGTTTCTCCCTGGAAATATAACTTACGTGAATCCTAAGGAAAACAAAGAAATCCAACAAAAAAAAAGTCGGTATAAGACTGTTCAAGTCACAGGGAACACTATGACAGCCTAGAATTACGATGGAGACTAGTTTATGTGTGAAAGTAAGACAATATGGCTGAAAAGTAGGAACTGAGAGTGGTTGTAATGTTAAAAGTCAGACACTAGGTCTCAAGTTATAAATTATGAGTCTTATCTCAAACTGAGCAAGCTTCTATTTTAATAGTGATGCATGACTGTAAGTGTGGATGGATTGAAAATTAGTTAGGTAACTGGGACAGAAAAAAGTAAGGAAACATGATTTTATGTGTGCTTACTTTAGTTGAAATCTTCTGAAGAATGAATGAATGCCCTGGTAATTGTAACCTATGGATTCTTAGAGACAGAGCTCAGGCACCTCCACCTTATAAAACCTTCTCTGTACTTTTGTACTGTTTTGTGCTCTATTTCAGTGGTTCTCAAACATGGGGGTAGGGTGGGGAGTGGCTCCACCGAGAGATATTTGGCAATGTCTGGAAATATTTTTAGTTGTCATAATGCAGTGTGAATAAAGATGTCATTATGGCATCTAGTGGGTAGACTTCAGGGATGCTGCTATACAATCTGCAATGCACAGGGAAGCCCTCTACAGCAAAGGGTTATCTGATCCCAAATAGCAAGAGGGCCAAAGTAGAAAAACCCTGCATAGAGAAATGGTCCTAAAATTTCACTTTAAGAAGTACCTCTGGTTTTGTTGTAAATACGTATTCCCTGGCCCAACCCCAGGTTTTAACTCAGAAAACTGCTTTATAACAAAGTCACTCAAGAGATTCTGATGCAGTTGGTTTGGAGAAGGTACTAGGAGAAAACTACTCATAGCTATACTTTATTGAAAAACTGTTTTCTCTAATGTACTAGGTGTTGTTGTTTTTTAAGAGCATTGCTGGTTTTGTTGTGTTTTCATTTTATTTCCCTAGTACCACCATCAGCTTTTGGCATGAAGAATGAAGTTAATAACAGATAATAATTTTTTAAAAATATATCACTAATTTTGTAAAAAAAAATTATGTGACATTTAGTAGAAGCTAGGTTCAATTTTAAGCTCCTTATAAATTTAAACTCATTTTTAATCTTCATTACATTTCTCTGGAGTTGGTACTGTTATTACTTCTATTTTACAGAAGAGAAAATTGAGGCATAGAGAAGTTAGTAAGTTGTTTCAGTTCACACATACAGTAAATGTTGAGTTGGAAGTCAAAGTTGAGAAGTCTGGCTTCGGAGTTCATGACTGAACCTTAATGTTATCCTTCCTTGCATATCAGTGTTTCTTGTTCTCCACTATTAAAGCATCTGGATATATAGAAATGTGTGCATATCTTAAGTATAGAGCCCAAAAAATTGCACAAGGTGAACATACCCATGTAAACACCACCTAGATGAATATATGTATGCATATATATCTATATATAAAAATATAGATATAGATATAGATATAGATAGAGAGAGAGAGAGCACCTCATCCTAGAAGCCCCCTTTTGGTCCCATCAGTGACTACCCTCTTTCTCCCCAACTGTATCTACTACTTTAGATCTATCACGATAAATTGTCTCTTTTTGAACTTTCTGTAAGTGGAATCATGCCTTCAATTAATTCTAGCACCAAACTGCTATGTCACTGTCAACTGTCAAGTCTTTTCAGCAAGGCTCCAGACATCATGGAGTAAAGAAAATTTGCCCCAGCTGGGGCCTATTTGATCTTTTCATGCTTTGCTCTTAGTCCTAGGTCATAGTTGTTAGGTGTGGGATATGATCCTTACTCTTGAAGTGTGGCTACTCTGGCGTGTCCATGAAAACCCAAGGGATTTAGCAAACCTCTCTATCTTGGTGGAGTTTGAGCTCCTCTGTTTTTCTAACACCTGGCAGTTCTTAAAAACATGCTCAGCTTTTCTATTTCCAGCTGCAGCTATTATCTGGGCTCCTTGTATTTCTGTTACATGTATTTACACTTTAGGACTGACCCAAAGATTTGAGGTCTCCTCCTATGGTGGTTTCCCTTTTCTTTTTCCAAAAATACTGATTCTTAACTATGTTAACATAAATAACATGTGCTTTATTTTATATAGAGGTGTGGAGATAGATACAGATATTAATATAGATATGTAGTGTCTTAGTTTGTCACAGGGCTGCTAATGCAAAGTACCAGAAATGGGTTGCCTTTTATAATGGGAATTTTATTTGGGATAGGGCTTACAGTTCCGAGGCTGTGAAATGTCCAAATCAAGGCACCATCAGAGACACTTTCTCACCAAAGTTGGCTACTGGTGATCCTGGAGTCCTGCCACATGGCAATCAGGCTTCTCCTCAGCCTTGAGCTGCTCCATGGGCCCAGCACCTTGGGGGCCTCTATCTGTCCCTCTGTGCTCTGTTGATTCCAGACTCTGGCACCTCTCTCAGCCTCTCAGGGCTTCTCTGCCTTTCTACAGCTGTAGGCAAACCTGGAATCCTCTCTCTCTCATGGCAGAATCAATATGGCATCTTCCTTTCTCTTTGTCTCTTTTCTGTCTCTGTTTATATAAGGCCCAGCAAGAGGATAGAGACTCAACCTGAGTCACACCTCAGTGCAATTGAAATTGATCTAATTAGGTGATCTAATTAAGGCCCCTTCACAGAATATAATGCACACCCACACCCACAGCAATGGATTAGGTCAAAAACATAATCTCTCTTTGGGATTCACCAAATTCAAACTATCACATAAGGTTTTAGAATAACACCAATAAAATTACAACACCAATACGATTAATGGAAATCTCTCTTCCATTCTTTCTCCTTTCCATTTATTTATTAGTACTGTGTTTACTTACTTATTTATTTATACAGTTCTGACTGTTCTTGTGGTATATCCCAATAGATAAATACAGTTAACTTACTGTTTTAAAGTCCTTTTAAAATCCCTTTCACTATTGTTAAGCCAACAACTCAATGCATTGGAAGTTAATTTATTTTCCTTTAAAATTTTCTGGATTGCTTTTTAACATTTGATTTACGTTTGTATTTTAATTATATAGAATATTTACATGGTACCAAGGTCAAATATACAAACCAAAGTATCCTCATAGAAGTCTAGGTTCTGCTCGGACCTCACTACCCTGTTACCTTCCTCTCACTATAGGTAACCATTTTATAAGCTCTTATTTTATTTTCCTATTTATTAACATATATGCAAATGAATACTTTTTTCCTAATCCTTTCTTAAACAATAACATTTACACTTTTTCTGCTTCTTTTTTAAAATCTAACAATATATTCTATATATACCCCATAGCCCACATATCCCATGTAGAGAGAATAATCACCCCTTTTTACTCCATTGTGGGGAGTACTATACTTTACTCAAGTGATCACTCTATTGAAAGACTTTTTTTTTCTCCAGTCTTTCATTATTATAAACATTGTTAAAAAGAATAGACCAATTTAAGTGTTTTGTTTTGTTTTTTTCTTTTGTATTTTTTTTGTATATTTTTTTTGTCAGTGTATTTTGGGGATGGTGTCCTGGAGTTGGGATTGCTTGGATAAAGGGAAAATGATACAGATGCAATTTGTCTAGTATTACCAAAGTCCCTCCATAAGAGTAGTACCATATGGCATGCCCACCAACTACATATTAGTCACATGGTACATTGCCAAACTTTTGGGTGTTTTTCTGTATGATAGTGATAAAGGGCGTCTTGGTGTAGTTTAAATCCCATTTCTCTTATTGTGAATGCCATGGAACATCATTTTCTTATGTTGATGGGCTAATTATATTTATTTTTCTCTAAACAGCCTGTTTCTATTTCTTAGCCAGATTTTACACAGTTGTTCTTTTTCCTCTCTATTTTTAGAAGTCATGTTTCAGTAATATAAGTTGCAAATATTTCCCCCATTTTCATTTGTCTTTTACTCTGTTTATGGTGGTTTTTTCCTTATCCTAAAAAATATTCTTAAATATTTTTAAGTAACCAGATATATTGATCATAACTTCATTTCTTCTGTATTTTGAGTAAAAGAATAAGTTTTCACCCTGTCATGTTAAATAGAGTTTCATCTATATTTAATACTAATGCTTTCAGGGAGTGATGTTTTACATATAAAATTCTAATTCATTTGAAATTTAAATAAGATTACAATGGAGGGAATTGAACAAACTTTATCTTTAATTCAGATGGTATCCAGTTATTCTAAAACCAGATTTAAGTTACTCGTTTTCCCACTGATTTTAGATGTTGCTTTTATCATACATTAAAAATTCTATGTGCAATTGTAAAACTTAATTTGTACCATTGTTCTATTTATATTCTAGCACAACAGCTTTGTTTTTGTTTTTCTAATTTTAGTAACTCTATGTTTTAATTTCCCTGTGCTAAAACAAATGCCATACAATGGGTTAGCTTAATAGGAATTTATTGGTTCATGGTTTCAAAGGCTAGATAGTTTGCTTCCTCCCAGAGTTGGTATCTTCTGGCTGGCCATCAATTTTTGGAGTTCTTTGGTTTTTCTATCATATAGCAATTCACATGGCAGTCTCTTCTTTATCCTCCAGATTCTGTTGACTCCCAGCTTCTTCCTGTGGCTTTTTTTCCTTGTCTAATTTCCTTTGTTTATAATAACTTCAGCCATCTTGAACTTAGTTCCACCCTCATTCAGTTTCAGGACACCTTAGCTAACAATGTCCTCAAAGGCCCAATTTACAAATGGGTTCAGACCCTCAGGACCAGGAATTGGGACCAAAATCTACCCTTTATAATATATTTTAATATCTATTAAGGCTAGTGACATCATGATTCTGATTTTTTGCATTTTCTTGGCTAACCTAACTTTTTTGTTTGTCCAAATGAACGTTATAATCAACCTATATGTGGTTGCGGAGGGACAGATATTATTACATATATAGATAATGTATATATATAAAAAATATATAATGTAAACCCAATAATATATATAATATATATAAAGTAATCCCAATAATATATATATTATATATAATGTAATCCCAATAAAATATATCTATAATAATATATGTAAATTAACCCAGGGAGAAATGACATCTCTAATGCTTCATGTGAATGGACCTATTTAATGGCTTTCTTAATAATTAATTTGAACTTTACGTTATTTCATTTTTTATTGCATTTTGCAAACTATTTTAATAAACTCATGTGATTAATAACTATAAGAACAAATGATTGCTTTAATCCTGATTATTTCTTTAGGGAAAAAACCTCAAAACTAATGAGGAGTTTCTAACATTTGACAAATCCACCTTCCAAAAGATTATAGCTGCTAGTTCTGAATATGTAAGAATTCCTATTTCCCACAATCTTTGTCAATCTTATATAATATTACAATATTGTTAAACTTGCATTCCTTTGGCTACTATTGTGTTTGAATATATATTATATTTTTACATGAATATTGGTCATTTGCTTAACTTGTCTTATTGATTTCCTTTATTCTTTATCCATTTTTGTCAGTTAAGAATTTCATCTTTTAATTGGTTTCTTAAATCATTCATATATTTAGGATACAACATGAAGTTTTGATTCTAATCTGAGATTGGTTTTTAATTTTAAATTAAATCTCTTGATTTTTTTCAGCATATTCTCTTCCTTAGGTTCTGCTTTATCCCTTATAAATATTTCTATTTTCTTCAATATACATCACATCCTAATATTTGTTGTCTTAGTTTGCCAGGGCTATTGTAACAAAGAACAACAGACTAGTTGGCTTAAACTACAGGAATTTATTGTCTCAGTTCTGGAGGGTAGACATTCAAAATTAAGGTACTGGCAGAATCGTGCTTCTTAATAAAGACTCTGGTAATATTAGATTACGGCCTAAGCTGAACCAGTTTAACCTCATCTTAACTAATAATGTCCTCAAAGGACCCATTTACAAATAAGTTCCCATTCACTGGACTGGGGGTAGGACTTGAACAGGTCATTTTGGGGGACATAATTCAATTCATAATAGTGTCTATCAGATTACCTCTCTCCCTTCTGTTGAGGCTTATCAAGATTTTTTTCTTAAGAATTGTATCTCAAGGAGTTGCTGCTCTTTAGCATAGTACCTTGAACAGAATGATGTTTAGAAAGTCAGATTATCTTGTACTTAAACCTAGAGTTCTAAGTAGGCTGAGGAAGTAAATGATGTTTTCAAATGTTAGCATATACATGGGTTGCTGGTACAACAAAATACTAATATTGATTAAACATGGATTAGTCTATTTGTGGTCTGTCATCACTTAATGTGACTATGTGGTCTCTTGTTTGCTTTTCCATTCCCACTGCCATCAGTCCATTAATTTCTTCTTGGAGTCACTAATATTTAAGTCAAAGTTAAAAATAAATTCTCTTAATATATATAATATTCATATAGCATAATTTAAATAATTTAATATTTATTGACCACACCTTCTGTAAAGACTCGCTTTTATATGAGGAGCAGCAACCTTGGAATCAGTTGGCCGTGGGGGCTCCCTGCCTCTCCCTTTCCTGGGGTGCTTGGTGTGAGCTGCTTCTACTAGACTGAGCTCACAGAAGACAGAGAGGAGGTTCCTTCACTCTCGTGAGCAAGGATGGTATAAAATGCTACTGGTTGAGCTCTGGAGACTGCATCATTGCTTCATGTAGATTATAAATATATAAAGCAGTATGGGGGTGGGGTATCTACAGACACATCCAGCTCTACTAGCCCAAGCATGCCACCAAAGCAATAACTATAGGGAACAGAGAATTCCATGCTTTCCACTATACTTCTTCTATCAAGCCATTTTAATAACACTTACCATGGGTCACACTGCATCTTGCACAACATTATATCCATCAAATTATGGTTTTATTTTACAAAAAAATCAGATTTTAAGGCATAATTTTCAGATAAAATTATAGTGTGAGAGAAGATTTATTTTTTTCACAAATAAATATGACAAATATGAAATGTTGTATAAAAACTAAATATTCCCTTCACATTTCAGATTATATTTATTAAACTATATAACTGGAAAATTCCCCAAAACTGATGATAACATTTACATCTATTTGGCTCCCAAATAGATTGTTATATGTACTAGATTGACTATTAAAAGGAAAGTAATTTCCTCTTCTTACTTATGGAAATAAGCATAGTTACTTTATTTTTACATCATGAATATCTCTACAGAGTTCAGGAAGGAAAGTCCCACAAGTGCCTTGAATGTAAAATAAAAATAATATACAATGTTGCCTCTGGAATACTTACATCTGACACTTATTTTATCACAATAGATGATAAAAAAATTATCTACCTGGGAATCCCTAAAACATTTGGCTTTGTTGTCCAAATCCTGGTTCTGCTCCTTGATCTGACTCTTTCTAGTCATATGATTTTTGGCAAATCACATAATCAGTTTCAGAGCTTCAGTTTTTGTTTCTGTTAGTTTTTTATCTGTTAAATGTGTCTAGTAAGGTCTACTTTGTGGGTTTATCAAATAACATGTGATTTTCTGTTGGCACAGTACTTGGCACATTTTAAGTATCTATTACAACAGTAGCTACTCCAGCGTTTGTTTTGTTTTGTTTTCTTTTCTTTTCTTTTGTTTATTGCATGCGTGGGGCATCTCCTTCCAGACTTCCACTTTCAAACTATTGGTATGCAGACAGCATATATGTGGCTCGTATTTTCTTAACCATTCTGCCAGTCTGTGTCTTTTGATTGGTGAGTTTACTCCATCAACATTCAATGTGATTACTGTAAAGGAAGTTCTTATTTCACCCATTTTGACCTTTGGGTTTTATCTGTCATATTTTATTTTCACCACTCTTTGGAGACTTTTAGTTACTTTTACTGATACCATCTTCATTTCTAGACTCTCTTAATATTTCTAAGGATAATTGTTAAAACAAATCACAGTTATATGTGTGTCCTACACACTGTCAATATAAAAGGTACAAACAGGGTATATTTGATGTTGGAAAAATAACTTTTAGAAACTTTCTAGTCTTAGATGCTTTTTAACCCTTCATTTTACTCAGCTTCTTGGTTCTGCATACCAAGCAAATAAATTTTACTGTAAAACTTCAAAAATCAGTGAAGACTGGCACTTCTATTGTTGATAGGCTGATGGAAAAACTCAAGAAAGTATGAATACCTCAAGCGATGCAGTTACAACGTAATCTCTTTGGCCTTCTGTAGGGGCTATCAGGAAGGAGAGCATTAAAAATAATAGAAGCTACTTTGGAATAAATACTTCTAGATCTTGGGAAATTCCAATTTAAGAAAACATTCCTGAGATGTAAGAATCTCAAAAATTGAAATAAAAATTTGTTGTTTAAAAATGATTTTTCACTATTAGAAGCTGTCAGATATGAAAGTTTTTGCTGTATCTAACCAGTAATTTGTAGAACACAAAACTTGCTTTACTTTTTAGTTAGCTAAGTTGTACAAACTTAAGCTGTAGCAGTAACATTATACATTATACATTTCAGATGAGTTTTGGTGAAAGAAGTGTCCTCAACCATCTGGAGAGAGATAAGTCCAGAAATTTATTATCTAGAAAAAATATTTGGAGACAGATAGAGCAATATTTAATAAGGGCCGTTCAGAGCATGTTTTCAGAGACAGACTTGTAAAAATACGTTTTATAGAATTTCGCTGACAGCTCTGTAAGAGTGAAAATTAACAAGCAGACACTGGCATGCCTGTGAATTTCTAACATTCCACTCAGGTTAGAATATGCCATGAAAATAGCTTTTTGCTGTAAAACTAAATATTTACACTTTGATCAATATTAGATTTAAAATTCATCTTAAGTTATCCTCTTGGGTAAAAATTTGCTTTTATTTTTTTAATGGGCTCTGCAAGCTCAGTGTTCCGTAACACATGGTTAAAGAAAAGAAGTGGCTTCCTTTCTGGTAATTTACATATCTGCCCCAAGTGTTCAAGTTCTTGAAAACAACTTCATGGAAAAAGGCATATGCAGGTAATTGGAATGGAGATTCATCCTATTTCTTTGTCATATAGGAGTTGGTGACTTAGTGTTAAATTTGGTGATAATTGTGCAACTACTCTTGGAAGTTAACTACAAATTATTTACAAAGATAAAGAAAATCAGATGCCTATTTAAATAACAGACATCATGAAAAGCCATCATTTGAAAAATATAAAAAACCTCATGGACTTAAACATTTGTTGATGTACACAAAATACAATTTTGTTTTGTCTAAAGAAAATATACTTTAATTAGTGTTTAATAGCAATTGTTCCTTAAGAATATTCATTTAACAGAAAGAACGCATAAGTACATAGGAAAAGAATATGCTATAGAGTGATAAAATTGGAAAATATAAATTAAAATTTAACAAAATAATAAAATTCTTTTAAAACTAATTTTTGAAATTCTCATAAGACAAAGATAAATTAAGATACTGCATTGTTAAGTTCTTCCTTTTAAATCAGTATTTTGTATTATCTATAATAAGAAAAAATTAAGAATTAATGCTTCAAATTACATTAGCATTATTGAAGTACATTAAAAATCTTCCCTGATAAAGACTTTTTTATTACTATACTACAGAGCTAGAAATATTATATTGTGAATTTATATATACGCAGTCTGTATTAGTCAGGGCTCTCTAGAGAAACAGAATCAACAGGAGATATCTGTAAAAAATATGAGATATTTTAAGAGTCTCTCACGTGACTGTGGGGATGCACAAGTCTAGGTTCCACAGGCAGGCTGCAAACCAGCGGCTCTGATGAAAGTCCGAAGAAAGTCCTTGATGAGTTTCTGGGAGACGTTGGCTGTCCAAAGAGAGATGGGAATTTCTCTCTGAATGCTGAAATCACTTCCCCTGTTAAGGCATTCAACTGATTGGATAAAGTGTCACTCATTGCTGATGGCAATCTTCCTGGTTGATGTAGATTTAATCAGCTATCTATGCAGTAAACTCACTGGTGACTAGAATCCATAAATGTCCTTGTATTACAATTAGCCCAGGGCTTGCTTGATCAAACAACTGAGCACAATTACCTGGCCGAGTTGTCATATTAGCCTAACTATCACACACAGACTAACTTCTAATATGTTTAAGATGTCCACCTAGAATATGGGAACATTTGAGTTAAGTGCATTGCTATGATTTCCGGGCATTTCTATTTGTAGCACAACACTTTTACTAGGTTATTATTTTTCCTTTCGTTTTTTTGTGTGTATGTGTGTGTGTATGCTCTAGGCCTATTTAATAAATGGATTAGCCTTAAATACCTTACTCAATTACACTAAAATTTTCATCAAAGAGATATTTTAGTTCATGAGACAGTGATTGTTAGTGGTCATTTTTTTTTTTTAGCTTTGTAATATGTTTTTAAAAATATACTTTAAAAAAATGTTTAAAGGTACTTAGATTACATAAATGTTACATAAAAATATAAGAGAGTCCCATATGCCCCGCTCCCAACCCCTCCCACACTTTCCCACATTAACAACATCCTTCATTAGTGTGGTACATTTGTTACAATTGATGAACACCTTCTGGAGCATTGCCACTAAGCATGGATTATAGTTTACATTGTAGTTTACACTCTCTCCCAATTTTGTAAGTTATGACAAGATGTATAATGGCTTGTATCTGTCATTGCAATGTCAGTCAGGACAATTCCTAATTCCCAAAAATGTTCCCATATTACACCTATTTTCCCCTCTCCCTCCCCTCAGAACCTCTAGTGGTCATTGCCTCCACATGAATGATAAAAGTTCTTCCATTGCTGGAATCACAAGTCTATACTAGAATACCAGTAAGTCTATTCTAGTCCATCATTCATTCCTCAGTCCTGAGGATTATGGGATGGTGATGCCCACCCCACTTCTAATTCAGAGGGGGCTTAGATTCCATGGGGCAGATGGATGGGACTCTCTTGCTTTCAGTTGCAGCTCTCTCTATTCCTTTGGATGGTTGTTGTCCATCATCATCTCCTTGTAGGTTGTCCTGGGTGAGTACAATAAACTGGAGAGTAGGTGTTGCAACTCTGTTGAGATTCAGGGCCCAGCTGGCCCATGGACAGCCCAAAGATTTAAGTCTCTTGGATATACACCTATCAATCCTAGCACTAACTATAGGTTCAAATAGAAGGGGCAGAAGAGCCATGTGTAGGGAAACCAAAACTGAGTCCAACTTTGTCACACTGGGGAGCATAAATTCCCAAGTAGGGCCCACTGGTAGGTCACTAAACTCCTGAACTGTCTACCCTACCTATAATGTCTGGATGTCTCTGCTATTTGAGGCAATACCTATAATGTCTGGATTTCTCTGCTATTTGAGGCAATATTTACATTAGCAGTCAATAAGATCTTGCTGAGATATGCATAAGCGTAACCTCTGGAATGGCCTCCTGACTCACTTTGTCTTTATCCTTTCCCCCTTTTGGTCAAGGTCTTTTTCCATTTGCATTGCTAGTTGATGCTTGGTAGTAATCCCTTGGTGCCAGGGAGGCTCATCCCTGGGAGTCATGTCCCACACTGGGGGGATGGTAATGCGTTTATATGCTGAGTCTGGCTTAGAGAGAGGCCACATTTGAGCAACAAGGAGGCTCTCAGGAGGTAACTCTTAGGCACCCTATAATACTAGTCTAAGTTTCAGTTTCAAAAGTAAAGGCTCATAAGTACTGTCATCAATATCAAGGGTCCATCAATGGTCCATCCTCCTTCACTAGTCACTGCCTCTGTACTTGGGCAATTCTTGCTGTCCCATTAGAGAATGTGGCAAAGCTCCCCAGGATGGGAATTCAATATTCTTTTGGTTATTGTGGGAATCTCCACCCACCGTGACAATGCCCCATGAACATTTGAATACAGTTGTATGCCTTATAGTTATGCCCCAGGTGAACCTCTTCCCATGCATCCCCCATCACCAATGATCTTCCCCTGCCATAATTGTAACCCTTCTGTGAACCAAAACTTCAGAAATGAAGCCAACAAAATGACCAAATATAATTAATAAGAAAATGAAATAATAATGATAGTTTTAAAAATAACAAATAAAACATTTAAAAATTTTTAAAAATTGGAATAATAAAAAATAAAAAAAATATAAAGTTAATTTGACATTATGTCTTTCATCATGGTAAGATCTGTTATCTTGTATATACAGAGACATTTTCTTCCATTTATTCTCCCAGTATCTTATTTTTTTTCCATTTGTCTTCAAAAAAGCTTTAGGTTACAGAAAAGTCATGTACAGAATATAAGGGATTCCCATATACCCAACATCCTCCCCCTTTTCTGCTTTCCACTATTAATAACATTTTATATTTGGATGGTACATTTGTTACAATTGATGTACAAATGTTGAAACATTGCTACTAACCATGGTCAATGATTTACATTATGGTTTACATATTGGACCATATACTTTTATAAATTTTGTTGAAATTTAACATTGCCTGTATCCTTTATTGCAAGATCATGTAGAGCACTTCCATTGCTCCCCAAACGCCCCATGTTCCATCTATTCTATTCCTCCCTCCCCTTTCCCTCGGGACCCATGGCAACCACCAAACTCCACTCCTTGAAGAACAAAATTCATAGTTACTTGCAACAACATTGAGGGCTTGACATACTGGCCTGTCATCCCCTATTAGGCACTACCTATGCTCTCGAGAGACTCCCGCCCCTCTATTTGAGAACATAGCAGGACTCCCCAGCATGGGAGTCCAACCACTTCCTGCTCATTATGTGGGTCTCCACCCACTGATACAACACACTATGGCAAAATGAGTACTCACACACTCCCTAGAAGCCTGCCCCAGGTGCTCCCTGTCCCAAATGCCCCCCACATCCAATACCCTAAACCAGTAACACTCCCCTGCCATATTGCCAAAAGAACATTCCAAAGTTGTAGTTTCAACCACTCACTCACAAATCCCCAGTGTTCACCTGCTCTCCCCCCCCAACCCTCCCCCCAGTTCCATGGACAGTCCAACTCACCCTCCCCACCCTACCCCCTTCACAAACCAGCACCACCCAACCCAATAATATCCCTGCACCACCATCATACCCCTGCCCTGCACAACTACACACTTCCACCTTATCATAGATTTTGTCCATATGGGCATTTGCTCACAACCTGTTAGTGGTCTTATGCTTAGAGCCCATTGTCAAATACTGTATAATGGCACTATGTATTGTATACATAAATTTGTCTTCTTATAAGCTAAAAATTTAACTCATCATTTTTCAAATTTTGTGCCTATAGAGTATTGCCATTCTGTGAATTGAACTTCTGTATTTCACTATTAACACTGATTAAAATAGTATTTGCCCAATTCAAAAAATAATTAAGTATGTAAATATAAGATTATTACAAGTAGCCCTGGCAATGAGACCCCCATTTTATGTTATAGTATTATAATGGGGAAAAAGCCCTGCTGCTTGATCAATATTAACTATCTCAGCCATGTGTGGTCCAGCTAAGTCCAGTCTGGAGGAAGGTCTAGGGAGGAGTTAATCTGTGCCACAGTAAAAAAAAAAAAAAA
>JAQZBX010042512.1:0-21987 GCA_029593785.1 Cabassous unicinctus
GATATACCCCAGATCTGGTCCTCCTTGTTGATGGTTTCTAATGCTTTATTCTTCTCCTTGCCTAGGCCATCGCTTCCTGTTTCTTTGTATGTTTTGTAACCTTTTGTTGAAACCTGGAAATTTTGATACTCTGAGGCATCTGCTCCCTAAGTGCATCCAGCTATTGTTATGACTGGGTTTTCCTTGAATGCCAGGAGCTCGGAGGCGGGAGCCCGGGGGAGGCGCCCTCGACGCAGCCGCGCACTCCGGGGCTCTGGGCCGGCTGGCCCTCGAGGGCCGCGGGGCAGGAAGCCGAGTGTCCGGGCGGGCGCAGGCTTTTCCCTCCCTCTTCATAGATTTTAACCTTATAATTTAAAAATATTTATACTCAGATATTAACCAATGAATTCCCACAGGTTATAGATTTAACAAGACCAATTTTTTATTTCTGTTTATCAATCTAATATTTTAACCATTATAAAAATAATGTAACAATGTTAGGGAACTCGACTTAAAAATCACTCATAAATTTGTTTCACATATTCATTTGTTCACTACATAAGCAGCATAAATATATATATTCATGATATTCATCATTAAGTGTATTTAATATTTTACTGGTGCAGAAGGGACCAGAGGCAGGATAATGATAAAGATGTACTCAGTACTTTCCATGACATGAATATTGTTATGTAAAAAGGACTTTGGCTACCATTTGATCTCCTAAGTGGGGAGTAACTTTTCCTGTCAGAGGTTATTTAAAATGGTGTTTCCTGAGTCAAAACCACAAAAATACTGCAAAGAGAAAATAGATATTTTTTCCATATGGAGGAAAACCTATCATTTGTTTAAACACCCAGCAGAGTGTCTGGGACCAGGAGTGACCATATGCCTGCTGTTCTGGTGTAATTATTAACATTCCCTCTAAGACTTCCCCAATTTGGACAATAAATGTTATGATCACTGACATAGTAGGGACTTAACAAATGATAACTTTCCCTTTGGCATCCCAGTGTAAATAATAATTTTTATGGTCAGTATTTAATAAATGGCAATTCCTTTTCTTGTACTGAGGGCTTTTAAAAATATGTATAAAAACAGTATTGTGGCAAAACTAAAGGCATATATTTTTTGATCCCTGAAGAGGTGACATTTGAGAAAAGGCCTGACGGTGAGTTGTGTCTAAGTACCTTAGGGAAGGATATTACCAGGAAAGGGAACATCTAAGTGAACAGCCACTGTGATAGAAAAGAGACTTGGCATATGTGAAGAGCAGTAAGATGGCTTGCACAGTTGGAGCAAAGACAGTGGGGAGAGATATAAGGTTGGAGAGATGTGCGGTGCCATGATAAAGAGTTTGAGGTATGTTCTAAATGTAATGGGGAACTATTGGAGATTGAAACAATGTTAGTAGCTTCTAAACAGATTACTCCAGCTTCTGTATGGAGAGAAGACTCCAGAAGAAGTATCATATTCCTTTCATGCCTCATTGGACACTGTCAGCTGCACCTGTCTGTGGGAACATCATGACCTCCAGTTTAATATTGGAAACAACCTGACGTTGTTTCCTCTTACCTGCACGTCATGTCTCTTGCCTCCCTAAAGTTATTGAGGCATAAAATTCATGAGAATTTATACTAGAGTCCAGCAAACATAATCCCAAATTGTAGGGGAGTTAACATTCCAGGGTGAATATTTGACCATTAGGAGAAGGAAGCCAGTAGATAAATTCTTCTTTCTCCCTCTCTCAGAACAGACTATCTTGAGATGGAGCAGTTCATGTGGTCTGTTAAAAGCTCACCCTACAAGAATGAGCAATCAGTTGTGCTTGATACCACTCCATGGCCAGCACAGCATGGTAATGCAGCCCCCTATTGGCTCTACCTCCTACTCTGCCTCACCTACCTATTCCCTCTTTCCTGCTTCCTTGAGATTACCCTTTCTAATGCAAGAAAAGCATGAAAACTTTTGCATCGGCTCAGATTTCTGGGAAAACTTGACTGAGACAGGAGCAAGAGGAGAAGTAGAAAGATAAGTTAAGGAGACATTAAAGTAGGCCAAGCAAGAGATGATGATGGTTTAGACTGTAATGGTTGCCATTGAATGGTATCCGCCTGATAAACAAGAATGTGATTTAATTAATTATACCCTTTTCCCTTTTTCTCTTTCTTCATTACCATACTACCTACCTGGAATTTGATCTGCAAGGATGACATGTTCTCCTAAGTCTTTTCTCTTTATTTTAGTCTCTTTTTACCCCTCCAGCAACTTTTTAAAAAAAACTTTATTACCCCTCTCATCCCACCAAGATGGCTCCCTCATCTGTCTGCTTGTTGTCTGCTCATCTTCTTTAGGAGGAACAGGGAACTGAACCCAGGACCTCCCATGTGGGAGGTGAGTGCCCAACTGCTTGATCCACTTCCGCTTCCTGCTGGTTGCTTCCTCTGCTCGTTATGGTGCCTGCTCCTTGTGGCGGTTGCAGTGTCTGCTGGTTGCGGTATCTGCTGGTTGCAGCATCTGCTGGTTGCGGCATCTGTGGCATCTGCAGTGTCTGCTGGCTGCAGCATCTGCTGGTTGTGGTGGTTGTGGTGGTTGTGGCATCTACTCATCTTCTTTAGGAGACACAGGGTTCTGAACCTGGGACCTCCTACGTGGGAGGTGGGTGCCCAATTGCTTGAGCTGCATCCGCTCCCCTCCAGCAACTTTTTCATTTATTTAACTCTACGATTCCAGTGCTCTAAGGCCTTTAAGTACCTTCAGTTTATCACCATATTAAATTTCAATTCCTTTGCTGGTATTTAAAGACCCTGCATAATATGACCTTATTAAAGTTATCCAGCCTTATGTCATATTTCTTAAAACACTGTACTCTCCTGCTGCTTAAGGTTTGTTTTCACTTATGTTATTAGCTTTCCATAGCCAAATTATTGTCCATCCTTCAAAGTTCAATTCCTTCATGAAGCATACAACATTTGTATCCTAGACCACTCAATAATAATAATAATAATAATAGTAATAAATCAATCACTTATCTATGTGCTTTACATATATTATTCCTTTCAGAATCTGTATGGTGTACCCATTGTATTTTATTAGTTTCGTATTGCTGCTAATAAATCATTGTAAACTTAGTGGCTTAAAACAACACAAATTTATGATCTTACAGTTCTGGAGGTCAGAAGTACAAAATGTATCTCAGTTGGTTAAGATTAATTTAACACATGTTCCCCTCTTCTCTTTTATGTACAGATAGTAAAGTCCTGTCAATATATTCTATAACATAATAGATACTTCAAAATTTTTACAAACTAATATATTCTTAAATTCCAAATAAGTGATAAATTGCTGTGAATATAGAAGAGAGGAAAAATCTCACCCAGAATGAATTAGGGAGACTCCAATGGTGGACTAAGAAATTGAGCTGGAAGGGATTTCAGGTAGAGAGGCTAAACAGGTCAGGAAACCTATTTGAAGAAGCAGAGGGTTCATACAGAAAAACGTTTTAACCCATAAAGTTAAGTTAGGTCTAATAATTATTGTATAGCACTTTCTGTAAAAATCAAGAGGATTAGACTTGTTCCTGTAAGCAATAAAAAGTTATTGGCTATACAATTTTATTAAATGTCCATAAAATCAACTAGAAAAAAATTTTTATATGAAAAATGGAAGTTTGTGCAATTAGTTCCTTCCTTTTTCTGAATGCTCGCATTTTACAGGAAACATGCTAAGACACTGTGTAGTTCTGTGTGGGATGCAAATTTTAATAAACTGAAATTCTTGTCCTTGGGAGCAATTTCCTTCCTTGGGAAGTTTGCCTCTTAGGCTATTGGGAAAGTATGTATGTGTGGAGAAAGTTAGGTGTTGGATAACTATGAAATGATAAATGTCTGTTATAGGACTTGGGTATTAATATGTGCTTAAAGGTATTATATACTCCTAGCTCCAGTACAAACTGCTGTAAAGGCAATGACATCAAAAATGTTAGAACTTACGGCACTTAAGTGACCAGTTTTCCTGATCCAGTGTTTTTAGTGCATGGCCTTATCTCTATACATAGAAGTGATGGTTTATGCATGGCTCTTCTGCCCCTTTTATTTGAACCTATAATTAGCACTATACTTGATAAATATATGTCCCAGAGATTTAAGTTTTTGGTCTTTCCATGTGCCAGTTGAGCCCCGAATTTCAGCACAGTTGCAATACCTACTCTCCAGTTCATTGGACTCACCCAGGACATGTAACAAGGAGATGATGATGGACAATGCCCATCCCAAGGAACAGAGAGTGTCTGCAACTGCAAGCAAGATAGCTCCATCCATCTGCCCCATGAGATCTAAGGCCCCTCTCAATTAGAAGCAGAGTGGTCATCACCATCCCCAAATCCTCAAGATTGGGAAATGAACAATGGACTAAAGAAGACTTATTATTATTCTACTATAGACTTATTATTATTCTAGCAATAGAAGAACTCTTATCAATGATGTAAAGGCAATGGCCACCAGAGGTTCTGTATTTACCATTTCCCCCTTTTGGATAAGGTCTTTTTCCAGATGAATTGCTATTTCGTGCTTGGTAATAATCCCTTGGTGCCAGGGAAGCTCATCCCTAGGAGTCATGTCCTATGCTGGGGGTGGGTAGAGGTAGTGTATGCTGAGTTTGGCTTAGAGAGAGGCCGCATTTGAGCAACAAGAAGGGTTTCAGGAGGAAACTCTTAGGCAGTATATGATACTAAGCTAAGTTTCAGTTTCACAACAAAAGGTTCAGAAGTACAATCATCAATATCAAGGGCCTGGAATAATGGTCTGTCTTCCTTCAAGAGATATTACCCTTGCACTCAGGGGATTCTTGCTGTCCTATTAGAAAATGTAGCAGAACTCCCCAGGATGGGAATTCAATATTCTTTAGCTCTTGTGTGAATTTCCACCCACCGAGACAATGTCCCATGAACACACACTTGAACATATTCACATGTCTTAGAGGCATGCCCCAGGTGAACTCCTTCCCATGCATCCCCACATCACTGACACCCTGCACCAGTGATCTTCCCCCACCACTGCTGTGACCCTTCTGTGATCCAAAACCTCTCCAAAAATGAAGCCAACAAAATAACCAAATAAAATTAATAAGAAAATGAAATAACAATTTAAAAAATAACCAATAAAATACAAAGAAATTTAAAACAATTTGAAATTAAAAAAGAAAAACTTTTTAGACATTGTGTCTTTCATCACTGTAAAATCTGTTGTCTTGTATATACAATAACATTTTCTTCCATATAGTCCCCCAGTGTCTAATTTTTTCCATTTTATCTTCAAAGAAGATTTATGATACAGGAAAGTCACATAGAGAATACAGGTAATTCCCATATACTCAACACCCTCCCCCTTTCCCCTCTCCCTTATTAATAATATTTTACATGCAGATGGTACATTTGTTACAATTGGTGTACAAATATTGAAGCATTGCTACTAACCATGGTCAATGGTTTACATTATGGTTTACATTTTGAATCGTACACTTTTATAGTTTTTGACAAAATTTCAAGTGGACTGTGTCCGTTATTGCAAGATCGTGCTGAACAATTCTAATGCCCTAAAAATGGCCTATGTTCCATCTATTCTATTCTTCCCTCCCCCTCCCCTCAGAACCTAAGAATCCCTTGAGAGCATAGGCAGTGCCTAATAAAAGAAAATGAACCAATATGTCAAGCTCTCAATATTACTGCAAGTAACTATTCATCTTATTCTTCAAAAATAGACAGGACCTTTTGATTAGATTGCATTAAGGGATCTTTTAATTAGATCAGTTTGATTAGATCACTTCAGTTAAGGGCCTTCGATTGGACTACTTCAGTGAAGCAAGACCCGGGGAGGGGGTCTCAGCCCCCTTGCTAGAGTCTTATATATACAGAGGACTGAAGGCAGAGACATACAGAGAGAGAGCTGCCATTTTATTTGCCATATGAGAGGGAACTCCAGGATTACCCACAGCTGTAGAAAGAAAGAAACCCCAAGCTGCTGAGAGAGAGGTCCTAGATGCCAGAGGCTGGAATCAGCTGGGCACAGAGGCATGGAAAGAGGCCTCTGACAGGCAGAAATTGACAATGAGAGGTGAGGTCAGAGACAAGCCATATGCCTGATTGCACATGACTGAGCTTGAGGAGAAAGTGAGCCTGGAGGAGAAAACAGAGACCGGCTGCCATTTTGCCTTGCCACATGGCAGGAGTTCAGGATTGCCAGTAGTCAATCTTTGATGAGAGAACATCTCTGATAATGCCTTGATTTGGACATTTTCACTGCCTTGGAACTGTAAACTTCTACCCTAATAAATTTCCATTATAAAAGCCAACCTATTTCTGGTATTTTGCATTGGCAGTCCTTAGCAATCTAAGACAATGGCCAGGGACACTTCTCACATCAACAAGGCAGCAGATGTTGGGAGCCTCCTGATGGTACCGAGCGCCTACCACTACCCAGCCATCCTGTTTCACCCCTGATGTCAACCTTATCCATAGCCTGAAAGCTGTGATAAATATTTATGCTTGGAAATGAAAATGGTAATGTCCTACTGGTGGACACCATGCCCAAGTTTACCATCATGTGCTGCCTGGAGGAGAAGCCTAATGACCAGCGAAAGCTAGTTTGGGCCTCCAGGAAATACGCTACTGTCATCTTCCACAACCCCAAGACCAAGAAGACTCAGTGATGGTACCCTCAACTCCAAGAAGGTCATCTCCTCTGCCAACAGAGCTTTGCAGTTGGCATGGTGGCTGGTGGTTGCTGCATTGACAAGCTCATTCTGAATGTTGACCATTCCTACCACAAGTACAAACAAAGAGAAACTGCTGGCCTTGAGTGCCAAGTGTGGCCATGAGCCCGTGGAGCATTCATTCAGATGTGGCAACTGCTAGCACATCAACAAGCCCTCCACCATCTGCAGGACACACCTGCTGACCACAAAGTGGGTCTCATCCCTGCCTGCTCGACTGGGAGAATCCAGGGACCAAGACTGTGCAGGAGAAAGTTCTGGAAAAAGAAGTAATATGTACACAAATGCTAGTAACAAAAGAAGAGTCTATCAACTTTCTATGGGAGAAACCAAAATCATGATAAAGGTGTTTATGACAGAAAGACTATATCAGCTAGAAAACAAAAAAAAAGAATAATTCCTCATGGAAAGACTGATTGGGGTAGTTAAAAAAAATAGGTTAACAGAAGGTGGATATTTTGAAGAAATGGGAGAAGAAAGGTCTAATTCTATATAAATATCATATAAATTCCCATTTTTTCCCCTGGGGTATAGAGCATATAAAGGTTGTAGTAGAAGGTAAGTTAGAAAAGCAAATAATTTGAAGTGAAACTATGGACAAATTTAGTTTCATTTTAATAAGTTGGACTTTATTCTTAGGTAATAGGGATTCACCTAGTTTTATTCAGGTGATAAAGAGTTGTGTATCAGGAATATTTAACCTGGCCATGGTGTAAAGATGGTTTGGTGCATGGCAAATTTTTAAGTTGAAGACCATTGAAAGAGTTTGGATAACAGGTAATGAATACTTTAACTAGAGACATAAACATGGAAAGAAAGATATTTTCTCAAAATATTTCACAATAGAAATTGCTAGGATTTTGGAGCTAATTGGATATGACACTTTATCAATAAGGAGAGGTCAAAGAGATGACCCTAGAGAGACTCCAAGGAAGAGATCACAGGAAGAGGTGAGGAGGGAAGACTAAGAATAGAGCTCTGAGAAATTTGCCTTTAAGAAGTTGAAAAGAAGGAGGGTCTGGGAAAGAAATATAATAAAAGAAGAAAATTGAAATAAGAGAGGGATAATGAAAGACACACACACACAACATACACACACACATACACATACACGCACAGAGAAGTTTGTCATCCGTACTATCATTTACAACATAAAAACTATTTCAAGACATGAACTGAAAAATATTGAATATAAATTAGTAATGAACTAATCATGTGAACATAATTTTTACTTTATCTAGAGCTATCTACTCCTAATTTTCATATTCAGAACCCACATCTTTCTCAACCACATTGACTCCTCAGCACTGACTTAGCAAAAGATATACTGCTTCAGACCTCTGTCTCCCATCCTCCATTCAGCATTGATCCACCACAGGATTCATCTTTCTTCTCAATTGCGTTCAGCATTACTTCAACCAGATCTCATTGCTACTTCTCTCTACCTCCAAAAACGTACATGAAAATGACATAAAGTTCAATATATCAGAAGCTCTTGAAATTCCATGATGTTTTAACATGCTTCCTATATTTTTGCACAAGTCATATGTACAGGTATTTCTGAGATTTTGATAATTAAATATTGTTTAAAAAGTCCCTTTATCAACATGAGGATGTATTGGCCAGTGTATATAAATCACGATGTATGTTGTGACTTTTGGATTTACCAAATGAAAAAATCATCGATGAAGATAATAGGGCTGATATTGGCATATGAAGTGGAGTAACTCACACCTATAATCTGTGTATATGGAAGACTCATTCTTGCCATTCAATTGCTTGTGTAGGTATCGATTCTATAGGAAGCAACAATTTCCTGAGGGATTTTTTATTAGAGGGTAAAACCCATCAGAGGAAAGAAATTGCCTTGTTGAGGACATGAGATGGGATTGGCTTGTTTGCTGGTGACTAAACAATGGACATGTCATCAAGGAATGTTGATATGTTCTCATACTAGTTTTAGTTGCAGTTTTCACTAATTAAAATTAACCAATACTATTCAGATATTTATGTTCAAAGAGCTATGTTTACTATATGTTCATGCTTGTATCGGGTAGATTGATGCTACTAAATATGTCATGGGTCATCCCAATGCACATGTTTCTTTGAAATTACATTCTTTGAAATCATTTAAAAATATGAGGAGTGTAGGTTACAAACTTCGAAAATGATTCATCTGAACAAATAGACCTTTAATCATGGTTCAGATGCCCTCACTTTCATTTGTTAATACTACGGTAAAGTCACTGCTATGGGCCTTTTACACGTACTTTCAAATCTGGCTATGAGATTAGGCGATGCTCTATAGAGGGAGTCAAAAGCATATTTATTTTTTCTGCTGCTGCTGTTCTTTTATAAATGATTGAAAGGTCTTCACTACAGGTGTACATGTTTTGTGTTTTATGCATAAACTGTATATTACAGGCACAGTATAAAATATATTTTACTTTAAATAGTGCTGGAAATGTTTTGAAAGTTGAAAGGACACCAGTATACATGCTTCAAGAAGTAATCCCGTTAGGGTTAAACTCATGAATAAGAATTAATTTTGTGTTTAACATGGTTGTACTCGCTTCACACTTTATGTCCTGCAGTATGCCATATGGCTGACTGCACTTCGTTTTCATCATTTTATTTTTACATTTCTGAATTGTGATTTGTCTATTTACATTTTCAGATTAGACATTTTTGAACTTGAAGTAATGCATGGTAAGTTTTTCACACGATTTCTCTAAAGGGATTACTAAAGGATGTTGTGTGGCTTTTCCATTAAAATCAAAACATGTGTCCATGTTTTCAAAAACTCAAAAATGTGTCCATGTGTTTGATGCTTAATAAACAACATAACTTATTTGCAACTAATTGTATCTCTGCTGTGAGGATTTTTCAGAGACACTTTTTACAATCCTTAAGTAACGAATGGTAGTTCTTAATATACTTGCAATTATGCAAGTGCTCGTTTCTTAATTTTGCTAAGTTGTTTGGACTGCATAGTATAGTATATCATAAATAGTAAAATACTATGGATTCTAACATTAAAAGAAGATGACTTAGGGTTCTATTACTTATAAAAATGATTAGAATGACCAAATGTATAATGCTTTAAAAAACATTTTTGAAGCAAAGAGAGAGAAAACCATCCCTCATAATTCTTTTTCAATTAGCAAGATTTCTCCTCTTCCATGATTAAAAATTATATTCCTTAGCAAAGACTGCTTAAGAGTCAGTCTAGAGCTTGATTTTTTTCTGTTGTTTCAAGTACCCTACATTTCTGATTTACAGGTGCATTGATTTCTCCTTGGCTCATTGCTTGCATTACTTATCTACATCAGGCAATTGAATTTACTCTAACTCCACAAATGAAATAAAATAGACTACAAGATGAAATAGTAAAAGAAAGAAATGATCTTGAGATACTGGAAATGAGACCGTTTTTGAACCCAAGCAATTAGCTTTAAGACTCTACTGTAAAATGCAATTTCTATTGATAATTCTTGAGGCATTATCTAAGTAGTCAGAACTCTTAATTTTTAGGATTATACATAAATATATGCATTATGCATACTTGACCTACCTTTTCCAAATTAGTAAGTCCTTCTTAAGAATCATTTCTTCCCTGTCAAGAAGCATGGAAGGCACTCTCAGGAATGCACAGGTATCAGAGATGCTATCTGTCCTCAAGGAAGTTAAAACCTCATAGAGACAAAGCTTATTGTTAAGAAAAATAATAAAATAATAAAATAATTAAATAAGTCAACTTATTGTGTTGTGGAATAACAACACAATAAGACAATGTATAGCAATAAGGGATTTACTTTCAAATTATCTGTATGGGTAATAAATGCTATAGGATTTCAGGAAGAGAAGAAATAACTCCAGTACATTGGAAAGGGACAGAGTGACATATGAACTATCTTGACCAAAGGGAGCTATTTAGATATGCATTGAGGCCACAAAAGGGTATTTTAAAGGATGAAATGGCCAGAGCAAATTATAAGGTGAGGCTATCTATGGTATGTCTTGGGAAAAGTGTTTTAATTGAAGTAGAGAGTTGGTATGGGAGACAGTAAGAAATATGAATGAGAAGGTCAACTGTGATCACCTTGTGGATGACATATGGGTGGGCTACAAGATAAATGACTGAGGAATTATCACTGAACTGAAAGAATCTCAAGAGACAGGAAAGAGAATATAAAGGGCATATTCAGCAAAAGATACAGTTCAAAAATGGGTGGCCAGAAGGCTGCAGGAGATGAGTACAGTAATATGAATACAGTAATGATCTAACAATAACGGAACTGAACATGAGTTACAATTGTCAGGGTATAGGCAGGTAAATATTTACTTAGCTGAAATGTTTGAGTGAAGAGGATAAATTGTGGGAAGAGCCATCCATATTTAGTTCATATTTTGAACTAAAGGAGAGGAACTGGGAAAATAAGGACATAATAATAGTCAAACAGAAACTTTTGAATATTCATATTATAGTAAAATCTATTGTAATATGTCATTTAAATTACAACACTTTTCCTGTTTATTATAAGTTAATTTTTGCAAGACAATATATCAATTAAAAAGAGAAAAACAAATTAAGGACTTAAGAGTACATTTGATAGTCCCAGAAGCTCCATTTAAAAAACAAATTATTTTATATAAGATAAACACAAAAAACAAAAGGAGAAAAATTGAATACTCAATTTTGTTAATCATTCATTTAAATAAATTATTCATTAATACTTAAAAAATATAACCCACTTCTTTTATTTTAATTCTGGTTAAATGTTTTATAATATAATATTTCAAAGTTCTGGCTCTGAGTTCAATTAAATTTAATATTTGGATTTAATATCTGTCCTAGGTGCAAGAGATTCTTTAACAAAACAGGTAAACCCAAAAGATAAAAGGAAAAAGTATATCATTGTCCATGTTTACAAATTCACTCACCAATTATGCAACGAATGCTGGTACTGTTTTTGAAGCTGAAATTTAGCTGATTATAGTGCTTTCTTCACTAATGACAATCAGTTGCTTGGGAGAACTTTGAAGGTTTGACATCCTTCTCCCCCGCCCCCAATACGTTCAACAAATAGGTTTAAAACCCACTGAAATTCTTTATTTCAAGCATTTTCAAACAGATGAACAAATTCTGCTTCCAAATATAAGTGTACATAGTATCCATGGGGACTTGATTTGCTTAAAATATTACCCAGAAAGGACAGATTAAATATATTTATATTTTCCAAACTATCTACTAAGTAACATTCTATTGGAAGTAGGTAAATTCGGATTTCTTTCTCTTAGAAAATGGTCCAAAATATCTTTAAATTTGATTCTGTTAAGTGTTTTACATGAGAAAAGCAGCAAAATATTCTGTAGTGCAAATGATGCCCATGGTCACTGCCCATATCATTATAGTGTATTGCAAAAACTTTATAATAGATCTTAAAAACAAGCAAAGAAATAAAAACTAAGTATTCTTAAAGCATCCTGTGGTGCTTTGGGCCCCTCTTAGTTTATTTCTCTCCTGCATTAGCTTGTTCAGGAAGGATGCCATGAAAGAATTCCACAGGTGGTGCTATCTCTTGGTAACTTTACTTCAGAACCTACTTCAGTGTTTACACAAACACGGTGGTCCTCCCACCACAAACCACCACTTTTATTAAATAAGTCATCTATCACTCATATCTTCCTCCATACATCTTTTTATTTATTAGTTCAAAACTTATTTTCATAAGCTAAGATGTGATTTTTAAAAAGCATTCATATTTGTATCCCACTGTAGAGCAAGCTTCCCAAATTACGTAATTTCTTATTCCTATTTTTTCTATTTTTCCAACTCGTAATATTTTTTGTGTGGCTTCCAAAAAGAGTTTGCTAACAAAGGAATATATTTGCTTTGTCACCATTTTTTCCCCAGATACTCTTTCAGTTGTTTTTTTCCACCAGGGCAGAAGGAACCTATGATTCCCTAATAATGGTATGATTTAGTTTTCATTATGAGTTAGAAATTACTAAAGAAACTTCAAACTATTATTTAACTTAGGAAAAATCTGTGAAATGATGTATTATCATGAGTTTTAAATGTGGCTGGAAAATGGTAGAGGTTTGTCTTTATTATCTGATAGGACTAGACTGTCTGTCAGCCCTACTATTCCAGAGTAAAAGAGTAATTAGCTTTACGATTTTCTTGTTTGCACACTGTGTCCTATCTTTAGGTCACACTTTCTCTACACTTTTCAAGCCCTATATTTGTTTTGTGACAGTTGGCTTATGCTACTCTAGATCATACAAACCTTTGCTCTCCTGACCAACTTTCAGGAAACTCAAATAAGTTACAAGCTGAAAGTGAAGGAATGATGGAGGGTGCCACTGCTAATCCCTTCCCGTTGATGAAATCCTGACCTGTCCTTGGAATATTAAATGTGCCAAGTGGCCTGTGTGAGGCTGGCAATACCAATTTGTACACTAAATATGAGTAATACTTAATATTTCTTATTTCATAGATAAAAATAAATATGACTAAAACAGTTTCTTGCAACAGTGCTTCCCAAACAGTAATGTGCATATGAAACACCTGGAGAATTTTTGCAAATTCTGATGAAGTAGGTCTGGGACAGAGCCTGGGAGCCTGCATTTTAACAAGCTTTTGGATGCTGCTGATGCTGCTGGTCCCTGGACCACACTTGGAATAGCAAGATCTTCCAACACCCAAGAGCATTTCTTACAAAGGTCTTAAGAAGCTTTGTTTTCAATTTGGGAAGACAGTTGTGGACAATGGGGTGTTATGTAATGGCCTTCTAAGAGAAATCAACATTTATTTTAAGAACACAAGCTATAACAATTAGTAAGTTACTGCAATAGTGAAATAGAAAGGATTAATATTATTACTGATGATGAAAAATAATGGATAGATCCTCAAAGAAATGTCAATCTAATTATAATGAGTGAATGAATCCTATTGATATTGGAATAGTTGTAGGTATTGTTTTGAAATGCTCTTCTGTTATTTATTTGAACAGCAGAAATACCAAATTTACTTCTAAGTAAATTGGAAAAACATAAAGAACACGAAGTCTTTCACTATTTAAAAATATTAAATCCTAATTGGTATTCCATATCTACCCAGTGTGTTAAGTTGTTAACAGTGTATATCAATTATTTTAACATTTTAGTTCCCAAAAGAATTTTATGAAAAAGTCATAAATGAAGTTATCTCTTATATAATAGGTAGCTCTATAAGTGATATGTTTATTAACTTAGTCTACCAATGGCCATGGTTTGACCTCTTCCTTCCCCTTATTGTGAGTGTCATCATGTTGAGATTTCACACTTTCTGGTTAGAGTAAAAGAGAGCAGGGAGGGGGATTGCTACTGTAAGAAAGGATGGAAATTTGATGGCCTGCAAAAGAAGGTAGACAAGAAGGGGAAAGGCAAAGAGATGTTGAAAAAGTAGTGACTGAGGGCTTCAAGAGAGTTGAAAATGAATATATGGTGATATTGGTAACATAATCTCAGGGACTCAATTTCACAAATATGTGTCCCTTGCCTACTGCATTTCTGGCACAGTGGCAGAGTACAGCTGTCCCCTTGTCAGTTGTAGCCTATATTTTTATTAGAAACACAATACCTATAATGTGAAATAATATCAGCACTGGGGGCTCAAGATTAAATACAAATTAATTTGAATGCCTTTGAAGTGAGTCCAGGAACTCTTGTCTTCTAGCCAGTTGTGAGTGTATCATGTAGCTCTCCTCAGTCTCCAGCAGCCATGCACCAAGCCTCTGGTTTCATTGCGAGAGAAAGAGAGAGAGAATAAGAGCGAGAGGGCTGGGGGCTGGGAGGCTGGGATGGGCATGAGGAATTGTTCTTAGATGACTGAAAGGGTAATATAGAAAGCAAAAGACCCACTAGGCATGTAGTATTTATGTTTTATGACTCCCAAATCAGTGCTATTTTCTTCATACTATGGATGATGTTATAAAGGGAAAATAACTTAATTTCAGCCCAACTCATACACTGCTCAGGATTCATATGGTACTCAAGGATGAAACAGCCAACGTGGAAACAAATGTGGGTCCAAATTGCATTTCTCCTTGATTCAGGTATGCCATTAGGGAGTCACAATCCATTTAGAATATCAGCACAATCATTGTCCACCTCAATCAATTTACTGCAAATGGGGGAAAGGGAGTCATTAGGGCACAAAAAAATCAATTGTGGACATCTGTCTGCATGCTGACCTCAGGCAAAAACAGATTGAGAACCAAAAAGTAGACAAAAGGGAAAGCTTGTGTTTCACTGTGCAATTCTTTGGTGCTGCTCCTATTATATGAGTAATGAACCTTTCATTTTGAATCAGTGTGTTTTACAGCTGCACCTATCATTGTTCCTGAGACCTAAAATTATGATGTATACTAAAGGTGTAGATGAGGTGAGGTGTGATGGATTGTCATTGTCAAATTATTAATTTAAAGGATCATTTTATATTAGAAATTTAAAATATTGTATTTTATTCACATATCCCCTTTGAACTCTGGTTTCAGCTGCTGCCAAAATGGAGTATATCATTCATGACTACACAACTTTGCCAAAGGATGTAGGGTATTTGGCAGAATAGATATTATTAGAAAAGTTGTAGGTTTACAGGAAAGTCATGCAGAAAATAAAGAATTCCCATTTACTGCCCCCTCACACACATGGTTCTCCCTATTATCAACACTTTGCCTTAGTGTGGTACCTTTGTTACAATTGATGAACAATAGTAAGCATTTTACTGGGTGTGAAGTGGTATCACATTGTGGTTTTGATTTTTATTTCCCTGATGGCTAATAACATTGAATCTCTTTTCATGTGCTTATTGGACATTCTTTGGGGAAATGTCTATCCAAATCTTTTGCTCATTTTTTGAAGTGTGTTTTTTGTTGTTAAGTTATAGGATTTCTACATATATTCCAGCTATTACATCCTTATCAGATATGTGGTTTCCAAATATTTTATTCTATCTGTAGTTGTGTTGCTTTCATGATGAAGTTCTTTGATGCACAAAAGTTTTCAATATTGATGAAGTCCCATTAATGAATTTTTTTCTTTTATTGCTCATTATTTTGGTGTAAAGTCTCAGAAACTATTGCCTAACATGAGGTCCAGAAGATGGTTACCTGTGTTTCTTCTATGAGTTTCATAGTTTTGGTTCTTATATTTAGTTCTTGAATCCAATTTGAATTAATTTTTGTGTATGGTATGAGGTAGGGGTCCACTTTCATTCTTTTGCATATGGATATCTAGTTTTCCCAGCAACATTGGATAAAGAGAATATTCTTTTCCCATTGTGTGGACTTGGCATCCTTGTCAAAAGTCGGTTTGCCATAGAGGTCAGGGTTTATTTCTGAACTCTCAGTTTAATTCTCTTTGTCTATAGGTTTCTCCTTGTGCTAGTACCATGCTGCTTTGATCACTGTAGCTTTGTAATAAATTTTACTGTTTGTAAGTGTGAGTCTCCAACTCCATTCTTTAAAAGATGGTTTTGGCTATTTGGTGCTGCTTACCATTACATATAAATTTGATGATTGGCTTTTCCATTTCTCCAAAGAAAGCTTTTGGAATTTTGGTTGACATTGTGTTGAATTTGTAAATCACGTTGGGTAGAATTGGCATCTTAATAATATTTAATCTTCCAATCCACAAACATTGAATGTCCTTCCATTTATTTAGGTTTTCTTTGATTTATTTTAGCAGTGTTTTATAGTAGTCTGTATAAAAGTCCTTTATATTCTTTCAGTTGCGATTGTAAATGGACTTTTTCTTGTTTCCGCTTCAGAGTATTCGTTACTAGTGTATAGAAGCACTGCTGATTTGGGGGTGTTGATATTTTACCCAGACACTTTGTTGTATTCATTTATGAGCTCTAGTAGTTTTGTTGTGAATTTGTCAGAATTTTCTGTATATAGGATCATGTCAATAAGGAATGTTTTACTTATTCCTTTCCAGTTTGGATGCCTTTTGTTTCATTTACTTGCCTAATTGTTCTGAAAAGAACTACCAGGGTAATGTTGAATAACAGTCGTGACAGTGGACATCCTTATCTTGTTTCTAATTTTAAAGGGAAAGCTTTTAGTCTTTCACCATTGAGTATGATGTTAGCTGTGGGTTTTTCATTGGGGTTCTGCTACTATGTGCATATATATTTATAATTGTTATGTCTTCTTGTTGAATTGACCCCTTTATCTGTATATAATTACCTTCTTTGTTCCTTGTAACAGTTTTTTACTTAAGGTCTATTTTATCTTATATTAGTATAGCTACCCTAGATCTCTTTTGGTTACTATTTATGGTGGATTTTTTCATCCTTCACTTTCAACCTCTATGTGTGTTTATGGTGAGTTTCTTGTAAACAGCATATAATTGGATCATGATTTTAAGCCACTCTTCCAATCTGCCTTTTTGACTGGAGAGTTTAATCAATTTTGCATTAAAAGTAACTACCAATATCCAAGACTTTCTTCTCAAACTTGTTATTTTGTCTTTGAAAGGCTTATACCTTTTCTCCTCCTATCTTCTGCTAGTGGCTATTTTCATATTTAATTGATTTTTTTTTGATGTACCATTTTGTCTTTCTTCTCATTTTCTTGTGGGTATATTTTCTTTTTAGTTACCATGGGGCTTAAATTTAGCATCCTAAATCTATATCATTTATGTTTATTTTGATACCAGCTTAACTTCAAGAGCATGCACAAACTATACTTGTACTTCTCCTCCCCCTACCTTTCTGTTGAACATGTTACAGATTACATCTTTATACATTGTATGTCCAAAACCATAGATTTATAATTACTCTATATGCATTTACATTTTAGAACCTGTAAGAAGTAAGAAGTGGAGTTGCATACCAAAAGTACAATGTCATAGTACTGACATTCATAATTACCCATATGGTTACCTTTACAGGAGGTGTTTATTTCTTTATACCCATTTAATCCACTATCCTAGTGACCTTTCCTTTCAGTCTGATGAATTCTCTTTACCATTGCTTGGAGGGCAGGTCTAGTGGGAACAAGCCCACTCAGCTTTTACTTATCTGGGAATCTCTTACTCCCTCCCATAATTTTGAAAGGCAGTCTCACTAGATATAAAATTCTTGCCTGGCAATTGTTTTATTTTGTCTCTTTAAATATGGGGGTTGATGGCCTCTTTGAATGTATATATTTGTCAGTCATTAAATTTCTAAGTTTCTGCCATAAATTCTTTAATTATTTCTTCTGCCCATTTCTCTTATTCTTCCCCTTCCGTGAAGTGGTAACTCATTGTGATTTTGATTTTGATTCCCCTGATGACTAATGATGTTGAACATGTTTGCATGTGTTTATTGGCTAGTCAAATGTCTATTCAGGTCCTTTGGCCATTTTAAAATTGGGTTGTCTTTATGATGTTGAATTGTAGCAGTACCTTATATATTTTAGATAATAAATCCCTACCAGCTGGCGATGCAGCTGGACCTCGAATGAAGGGGGGAAGAGGTAAAGACAATTGAGTTTATATGGCTAAGAGACTTCGGGATGAGTTGGGGGAACATCCCAGAGGTAATGCTTATGCACATCTCGGCAGGATCTTGTAGACTGCCAAAGTGGATGCTACCCCAGGTGGTGGGGCTCCTGAGGGCTCTGGAGACACCCAAGTCCTATATCAGGGCGGAGAGCTCTGAAGTTTGGTTCCTTGCCAGTGGGCCCTACTTTGGAGTTTGTGCTCCTGAGAGTGACAGAGTTGGACTCAATTATGGTTTCCCTGCACATGGCTCATCTGTCCCTTCTATTTAAACCTATACTTGGTGCTGGAGTTTGTAGATGTATGTCCAGGAGACTGGAGTCTTTGGGCTGTCCATGTGCCACCTGGGCCCGGAGCCTCAGCAGAGTTGCAACACCTACTCTCCAGTTCATTGGACTTACATAGGACAACTAACAAGGAGGTGAGGATTGGCAACCACAATACCAAGGAAACAAGAGAGCCTACAACTGCAAACAAGAGAGTCCCATCCATTGGCTGTATGAAATTGAAACCCCCTCTCAGTTAGAGGTGGAGTGGACATCACCATCCCAGAATCCTCAGGATTGGGGAATGAACTATAGACTAGAGTGGATGTACTTGTATTCTACTGTGGACATATTGTGATTCTAGCAATGGAAGAAATTACATTGATGTGGAGGCAGTGGCCACTGGAGGCTCTGGGGGCAGGGAGAGGGAAAAACAGTTGTGATACAGGGACTTTTACGAGAAAAGGGAATTGTCCTGAATGGCATTGTAGTGACAGATAAAGGCCATTTTATATTATCCCATAACATGCAGAACTGTATGGGAGAGAGTGTGGACTACAGGGTGAACTTTGGTCCATGCTCAGTGCCAATGCCATGGGATGCATTTATCAATTGAGATGAATGTGCCACACTGATGATGTGGGAGGGTGTGGGGAGTGGGGCATACATAAATCCCTATATTTTTTGTGTAACATTTATGTAATCTAAATATCTTTTAAAATTTTTTTTTTAATTAAAAAAAAAATCCCTATCAGATATGTGGTTAGCAATTATTTTCTCCAATTTTGTAGGTTGTTTTTTCACTTTCTTGATAATATCCTTTGGCATAAAAAGTTTTAAATTTTGATGAAGTCCATTTTATCCATTTTTAAAAATTTTTGCTTATGCTTTCAGTATTATATCTAAGAAATCACTGCCAAATCTAAGGTATTAAAGGTTTTCCCCCATTTTTCTTCTAAAGGTTTTATGGTTTTTAGCTCTTATGTTAACAGGGTAAGCAGTGGTATGTGATAGAGGTCCAACTTCATTTTTTCACATGTGAACAACCTATTTTTCTAGCACCATTTATTGAAGAGATCATTCTTTCCTCATTTAATGTTGTTCCTCATTTAATGTTGTTCCTCATTTAATGTTGTTCCTCATTTAAAGTTGTACTTGGCATCATTGTCAAAAATCAGTTAGCTATAGTTGTGTGGGCTCATTTCTGGATTGTCCATTCTATTCCATTGGTCTATTTGTCTGTCTTTATTCCAGTACCATACTGTTTTGATTACTGTGGCTTTGTAGTAACTTTTGATATCAGATATGTAAGACCTCCAAGTCTGTTCTTTTTAATATTGACTAGTTAGTTGGGGCCCCATGTGAATCCATGTGAATTTGACTATTGGCGTTTTCATTTCTGCAAAAATACTTCCAGGTTTTTGATAGAAATTGCATTGAATGTGTAAATCTTTGAGTAGTATTGATATCTTAAAAATATTAAGTTTTCCCATCCATGAACATGAGATATCTTGCTATTAATTTAGGTCTTCTTTAATGTATTTCAGCACTGTTTTATAGTTTTCAGTGCACAAGTCCTTCAACTCCTTGATTAGTTTTATTGTGGATATTTTCTTTTCTTGTGTTGTCTTTATTGGGATTTGGTATCAGAATAGTTCTAGTCTCATAGAATGAGTTAAGACTTCCTTACTCTTCAAATTTTTGGAGTAGTTTGATAAGGATTGGTGTTAATTTTTCTTTGACTGTTTGGTAGAATTAAACAGTCAACTTATCTTTGTTGGGAGGTTTCTCCTTTTAATTTTGTCAATGTTTGGTTCATTTTCGGTCTTTGTTAATAGGTGCATATATGTTTATAATTGCCATACTTTCTTTTGGATTGACCCTTTCATTAATATATAATGTCCTTCTATGTTGCTTGCAACAGATTTTAGCTTAAAATCTATTTCATCTACTATTAATATAGCCACCCCAGCTCTCTTTTGGTTACAGTTTGCATGAAATAGTTTTTCCATCCTTTAACTTTCAACCTATTTGTGTCTGAGTCTAAGGTGAGTCTCTTGTAAACAACATGCAATTGGATCATGCTTTTTTATCCATTCTGCCAGTCTCTGTATTTGGAGAGTTTATTCCATTTACATTCATAGTAATTACTGATAAGTCAAGGGTTACTTCAGCCATTTTTCTATTTGTTTCTTGTATATCTTATATCTCTTTTGCCCCCCCCCCCCATTTCCTCCAGTGGTAACTTTTTGTGTATAGTTGATCTTTTGTAGTAAAAGTTTGATCTCCTTCTCACTTCTTTTCCTCTATATATTTTAGATATTTTCGTTATGGTTACCATTGGGTTTATATTTAACATCCTAAATCTTTAACGATCTGATTTGAGTTGATACCAACTTAACTCCCATAGCAAAAATAATCTCTGCTTCAATACCCCTTCATCCTTTCTCTTTATGTTGTTCTTGTCACAAACTGCTTCTTCATATTTTGTGTCCAGTAACATAGAAATATAATTAATTTTATGCATTTGTATTTTGGATCATGTAAGGAATAAAAAGTAGTGTTTACATACTGAGAATACCATACTGGTGATTACATTGTCCACATAGTTACCTTGACTGGATGTCTTTATTTCTTCATACAGCTTCCAGCTACTGTCAAGTGTCTTTTCCTTTCAACCTGAAGAACTCTCCTTAGCATTTCTTGCAGGGTAGGTCTAGTGGTGATTAACTACCTCAGAATTCTTGACTGGCAATTTTTTTCTTTCAGCACTTGAAATGCATCATCTCAATGCTTTTTCGCCTCCATGGTTTCTGATGAGAAATCATTGCCCAATCTTATTGTGGCTTCCTTGTAAATGATGCATTGCTTCTCTTTTGTAGCTTTTAGGAATCTCTTTTTGTCTTTGTCATTCAACAATTTGGTTCTTTCAGTTTATCCTGTTTGGAGTTCACTGAGCTTCTTGGATGTGTATATTTAGGTTTTCTTTTTTTCTTAATCAGCATTCACTGAGTTTTTCCTATCCTTGATCATTTCCTAGAGTTCTAGGAATGTTGATTCTGACAGCTTCTGCCTTTTATTTTTTTTCTGGGATGTGGCATTCACTAGGGACATGTTACTCTGCCATCTTTCTGCTTAATGACATTGCCCATATTTTCTCTTTTAAAAACTTGGTTACCTTATTGCTTGCAATAAGTTCAAAACCAGAGTTTTTTCTCCACACATTACCAAAATTTAGTCTTAAATAATACACTGTGTGGAGGAAAGTATGTACATTTGCAAACACATGCACATTATTTTTTTTATACATATATATTTATTTTTTTTAAACTTTTTTTTATTTGTAAAATGATATATAAATACATATGCATATATGTGCATTTGTTTACATAAATGTTATTTGTTATATATATATATATATATATATATATATATA
>JAQZBX010042513.1:0-21992 GCA_029593785.1 Cabassous unicinctus
TTATTCTCCCAGCCCCCAATGGTTCACTCATCTGTCTGCTGTTTACACTCGCTGTCTGCTTGCTGTGCACTCTCTGTGTCTGTTCGCTGTGTCTGCTCATCTTCTTTAGGAGTCACCTGGAACCTAACCTAGGACCTCCCATGTGGGAGGTGGCACCCAACTGCTTGAGCCACATCTGCTCCCTGTTCATTGTGTCTCCTTACTATGTCTCCTCATTGTGTCATCTCATTGTGTCAGCTCGTTGTGTCATCTCCTTGCATCCTTTCATTCTGTCAGCTTGCTGTCTGCTTGTCTTCTTTAGGAGGCACTGGGAACTGAACCCAGGACCACCCACGTGGGAGGCGGGCACCCAACTGCCTGAGCTACATCTGCTCCTGTCTCCCAGCTGTTTTTTAATCAGACTTTCTACCAATCTTCCTGTTTTTTTTTTCTCATTTCCAGGGGTACTATATAATCAATTCCTGAACTTTTTGGGGGTGGGCAGTGGTGTTGATGGTGAGGATGCCACGGAGTACACAGGGTTGCTGGCTTAGATTCAGCTTTTTGAATCTGCTAAGTCAGTTTCCAGTTGTCTATCTGCTTGCTACCTTCCAAAATTGTGTTACTTACCCCAACATTCTCTTTGTCCTTGAAGGTTTATGCCTTTTAAAATCCTATTAGCATAATTTTAGTACAGTTTTGGAAGCATGGAGGTTAATGAATATCCTCAATCTACCTTTAACCAGTCATCCCTATTTAATATTCAATCCACTTCCATCTGGCTTCTTTTTCCACTAGTCTCCCGAAACAACTCTTACAAAAGTCATCAATGACACACAGATTTCCAAATCCAATGGACTCTTTTTCAGTTGTCCTCTAACTCAATCTTTCCATAACATTCAATGTAATAGATTACTTTCTGTTTCTTAAATAAATATCTTCACTTGGACTTCATGACATGAAATATTCCTGCATCACTCATCTCTTCTATACTCTCTAGCTATCTTTGCTGGTTCTTTCTCCTTGACCTGACTTCTAAATACTCCTAATGGGCTCCTAATGGGCTCAGTGCTGAGACTTCTTCCCTTTACACACTTTCTCTAGTTATCTCTCCCATCCACACAGCTTTTTAACTATCTACAGGTCAACAAATACAACATTTCCATCTTTATCTTACACAAATCTTTTGAACTTCGGGCCTGTAATCACAATTGCCTACATGGCATCTCCTTTTAGGTGATTCATAGACATCTCAAATTTAATATGTCCAAATTCTTTTCCCTATTCCTTCTCAGCAAATGGCAATTCCATCTACCAGTTGATTGAGTAATAAACATCACCAAGTCCTGGAAACCCTATCTCCAAAATATATCTTGAATTTTTCCTCTTTTCACATTTACCTAGTCCAAGCCTTCATCCACTTGCCCTTGGGAAAATTACTTGAACTTTCTAGGCTCTATAACAGCATCTATAAAATAGAGATGATAACAACAGTACCTTTCCTGTAAAGTTAAATAATGTGAAGATTAAATAATACATGAAAAATGCTCAGTACATTGTAAGCACTCAACAAATGCTATTATAATTATCACCATCATCACTTACATAGGCTACAGCAATCTCTTCTTCCTAACAGATGCCCCACGTCCACTGTTGCCCCCTTAAAAACATTCTGCAGAGCATTTAAAGTAAACTTTAAGAAACATAATTCAGATGTCTGCCTTAAAATGCTTTAATGTCTTCTCAATGACCTTATAATAAACTTATTCCTTCACACATTGACTTCATTCTTTCATATGTTCATTCATTCAAATGTGTATTGAATGTCTACTAAGTGTCCAGTAAGTACTCTGTTAGGTGCTGGGAATACATCAATAGAAGACAAAATTGATCCCTGCCCTCATGGAATTTCTAAACTAGTTGGAGACACAATTATAAAGTAAACAAGCAAAGTATGGTAAATATGAATTGGGGAAAGTGCTAAATACAGCTTATAGATGCTACAAATCTAGATTCTTGCCTGTTTGTAAAACTTTATCTCATGTCCCTCTTACCCTGTTTACCATACTCTGGCCAGACTGGCCTGGAAATTATTTCATTTCCTCCTGCAACATTGTATTTGTAAATGTCATTACCTTTACTTGAAAAGCTCTTTTTCCTAACTCTTCAAGGAACTAATTCCTATTCATGCTCATATCTCAACTTAAATGCCACTTTCTCAAAAAGTCTTCCAAATTTACCAATTTTAAATAGGTTCTACTGACACTCTTCTCCCCGTTATTCTCTTCATAGCACCTGTTGTTTCTTTTTAAAATTTTTAGTCCTTTATAGCATCTCCCCCACCCCCTGGTCAACACCTAGGGCAATTCCTGGCATAACACTAGGATTCAAAAATGCTTATTGAGTGAATTAATATATTTGTAATCCTTGAGGTATTTGACATATCTTGCAGAAAGTAGAAGTTCAATAAATGTTGGTTAACTGAGAAATCACTGTATAAAAATATATGAGAAAAATTATTTTAATTAATTACATAATATTTAAGCTCTGGGAGAAGTAATCCAATCCAATAAAATTCTTTAGAGAAAGATTTATCAACCCAAATGCCAAATAAAGTCATAGTAGAAAGAAGTTTGGCATTCTAAGTGCTATAAAGTTCTGTTCACAATTTGGATGGATAATTTTGCGACATAGCCTACAAAATAGAATCAAAGAAATGATTCCTAATCCATGATAAAAGTACTATTTTTTTTATTTAATTCAATACAAATATCCATACAGGATTGAAATGAACTGCTAGAATTATTCATAGTTAATTGATAGAGTGCCTTTTCTTTTTGGACACGTCTAAATAGAGAACACAGACAAATTCTTACTAACCCCACATTTTCCCCACTGTTGACACAAACATTAAGTTTCTAAGTCATTTGCCTTATACCTGATATTCTATTTCCAAAATTACATATATATATATTTACAAATGTTATGGTAGTCATTTCTTGATTATTGTAAAAAAGATTGTATAGAGGACTTCCATTTCCAAAAACGTTGGACTAGGTAATTCAGACTAACCCTCCTGTTGAAGCACTGGGGAGCCTAAAAGAGAGTGAAGAATTTGAAGAATTACCAGGCCTGATCAGGATGGGAATAGAAGATTGGTATGGTGCGTCCAACATTTGGAGCCACTTTTCCTCTGGAGACAGTTGTCTGTTCCACAAGTGGTGGATGAGATGCTGAAGCTGAGCAGTACTTCTGATAACTTCACAGAACCAGGGCAACAGAAATTGGAGTCCAGGCGCCAGCGATGGCTGGGCCCTAGTGAACTACCCTTCCTTTAGATTGGGACCTCAAAGGGCCGTACCCCAGGAGAGAGGGTGAACTTCTCATCACTGGGGAATAGCTGTACTGGACTTATGATGGGATGGTATGTCAATATACTATGTGTGTGCATGTATCGTGTGTACTATACTTTATGAGCCAGTTAAGGGATGATCAGGAATAATTTTGACTGTATTTTGAATTTAACTTCAGCACTAATTTAGAACCTGAATCCTAAGTAAACTGCAATTGCAAAATAATAACTTTCAGCCTACTGGAATTATTCAAGGACGATCTTTAGGGTTCTAAAACATGGCCAAGTGACTGTGATACCTACTCAAATATCTTAGGATTCACGAATGAAGCTCTCCAATTGAATACAGTGACGCTGTGGGAGAATGATCAGAAAATTCTTTTTGGTGTGCACAGAAGGAATGTTAGAAGGACAGAAAGGCAGAGAAGCAAATGAGAGGGGTAGCTACTAAAGCAGAGAGAGGGCTCTTTATGCTCTGAGAGGTAGTTCCTCAAAAATGGTTTTGTTTTAAACTCACATGTGGAGAAATCATTAAAATTTTAGTGGCTTAAGGAAACACATTTGTGATACCCTGGCACTTGATTTCATCTGATAGATACAATAGAGACAAACATGATCTGAGAAAGAACAAATTTTTAAAATAGAAAAATATTTGAGATGCCTGCTTTTCTATTCTTTAATCTTTCATTTTAGCCTTAGAGAGAAACTTTAGAATAGACCTTTATCCATGGAGTAAGTAAGCACTTGTGCTAACAGGGAAGTCCTGCTTTGCAGCCTCCACTTTATAACTAAAGAATACAAGTCACTCCCTTTCCAACATGGATGGAATGGTAAATGGGAAAAAAAATAATCAAATACTTTCTTTTCAGGGATGAGGTTCCTTCTTGTAATTTATCAAGTCATTTTGTAACTAGCATTTGAAACAGAATTTTCAAGATGGCAGAGGCCTAATCACCTCTAGCCCAATATCTCACAATGCTGGACTCTACATCATGATACTCTAGCTTTTTCATATCAAGGTATCTCTTTCCATTTTTGTTAGGTTTTTAAGGTAAATTTTACTTTGCAATATTTACCCACTTATTGATCTATTCCCTCTAGAGCCTCAGAAGAAAAAACTAATTCATCGTTCACACACTTCCAAAAATATGGTCAGCCATTACATCAATCTGAGATCCTTTTCTCCAGCTAAATATCTCCAGTTCCTTCAGTCATCGCATATTTGTCAGATCTTAATTTTTCATATTTTATGTGTAAAACCTGCATGCAAACCCCCAATGCAATGTGACTAAAGCAGAGCACTTTAACACTATTGCTTTTTTTCTAGATCTTTTAACTATTAAAATGCAACTATTTCTGCAGCCCAAGTCATATCACCCTGTTGGAATCAGAATTACAATTACATACTATTGCCTTTAGTTAAATGAACTATAACGCCAGGTTTCCCCCAAGCTGGACTCAAAATGGAGTTTTAGAACTGAACAGGCAAACTTCACACTTAGGAATATTCAATCTTGTTTTGTTTTCTTTCAGCCTGTTGAGATTTTAAAAATTGCAATTCATTGTATTACCAGTCTTTTCCAGGTTTACATTATCTGTAAATTTAAAGTGAACTGCAGGTGGTCAAACACATAGGACTGATAAAAACCAGCAGCGGCTTCTCTAAATTGATAGTGATTCATTTAAACAACTTTAAAGCAGTGGTTCTCAAACTTTAATGTGCATTAGAATTACCTGGAGAAATTAAGACTCCTTAAAAATCTTTTAATATGAGGTTTGGCTTAACTTTTTATTTTGGATTCAATGCTAGCCCCCAGAGATGTATTTTGTCACAGTGCACAAACTGATTAGCTCACATCATGGTTCCATTTCCACAACATTTAAGCTTTCAATTAGAAAGCTAAACTCTGGCCAATTCTAATAACCTCAATGTTATTTCAAATAAATGTTTCAAGTGTTGACTTTGTCAAAGATGAAATAAATTCTCCCAGATACTGTAGTTTTTAAATGGAGTTAACTTTACACAGATGTTAGTCTATTATAAACTAAAGGGAACATTCAGCCTTCCCACTTTGGCAATTTGTCAGCAACAGACATTGAAGGAGCTGACTGCACGTCAGAAAATGTGGTCAATGAAGGGAAATTTCAAATGCCCTCTGGTGTTAAAAGGGAGAAGTGCTTTAGTGGCCCGTCAAAGTCATTAAGAACACACCTGGTGAGATCTGGCAGCCTTTGGTAGATGCACAAGTCAAAGTTACGGTCTATTAGCTTTTGATGATAAATATGTAACTTCAGTACGGTAACTGTTCACCAGCCCTCTGCCCTCACCCCAAAATATGTTCAAACGACAATGTTTTCACTTCATTTATTCCTTCAAAACAAGTCACTTCATACAGCAATTAGTATTTAAAATCATACACCTCATAAATAAAATCAATGCATCTTAATGACAATGGCAAAATCACATGAGTTGTACAAAATGAAATTAGGCATCTCTCAGGCAGTAGCAGTGTATTAACTTAGAAAAAATGCTGGCAAATAGATAAAAACATTTTTAAAACAAGAAAACACTGTCCATCATCAAGAAAAAATATTTTCTCATGCCAAAACTTTATTGTTTTGCCATTCCCTACATTTTCATGTCATGTTCTAGAACTCTAAATTGTGAGTCTTTGTGGTTTTCTTTAGACTCCACTTCTAGTGCGTAATACAGGACTGTATTATAGGACTGTATCATTCTCTATCCTTTTGACAAGTTATACATGTTTATTCTGTACTTTAAGCTGAATTCAACATTTTTAAAGGGAAACAATTTACTTCTTATTACACATTTATTTTCTGTAAACAGCTTGAGTCCTGAATGGTACCAAGGTGAACTGGAAAACTGACAAGAATTAGGTCCCCTGGTCCTTTTAAGTAATGAATAGGCTATAACTAACTTCATATCCTAGACCAGTTATAAAATCAGGCTCATGTAATCTTAGTAGAAATTCTAAACCTTTTAAAAGTTAACTTTGTCTATTCATCCTACAACTTAACCAAATTCTATCTACACTATCCCTAAACTCCTAGGTTTAAGTCTGTAGTTTTAAAAACATTAAGTATAAAAAGACATCATAGCAAAATACTCATATCATGGTTTTATACTTAAACGACAAGCTATTTTATTTATGGCTACATTCTATGCCAAGAAACAGGGGAGAAGGTTTAAGTGACACAAAGACATTGTTTGAAACATTTTCCAAAAAGCATAATTTATGTTAAGATATGCATCCATTTGAGAATTTCTTCTAATTGCTTAGTGGTAGCCTCCTGCTTCTCCCTCCCTTCACCCTTAAAATAGCAACGTCTTTTATATCCATGTGAATCAAGACCTAAACCAGCACTGGAAATGTTCAATGTCATTGGCATAATTTTCTCTAAAATAAATGTTCAAAGCACTGTAAAACAAAATGCCAGTTAATTTTGGGAAGAGGAAGAATAAAACCCTTATATTCTAAGTTGGATGAACTGCACTGAAATATAACTCTTAATAAGAAAACCTCTTCAGTTAATAACTAGCTTATTCAAATCAAGTGTTTCACTTTAGACTTGATGTCACCTGTATGACACTTTGAAGGTCTGACTCAAAAATCAGCTTCCTTAATATAAATTTGGTTAGAAATAAATGAAGAGTTTTAAAAATCCACTTTTATAAGTTGCTATAGTAGTCTTTGTTCTACAAGAACAAATTTAAATACTGTACTGTACAAAGTTATAAATAACATTTTGAATGCCAGGCCACAGAGCATGCTCCTAAATTGAGTTATCAAAATACCACAATGTTGTGTCACTGAATATTCTATACACTGATTCTTGGTAGCAGCTCCAGAATTTTTTTTTAAATTTGAACAAAACTTTCATATATAGATTTGGCAGCCTTCCTATTTTTCCCAAATAGCATTTTAAAAATTTATTTATTTTTAATCATGGTAAAGTAGATATATCAGATATATCATAATTTTAAGTGGACAACTTTTTGACATTAAGTACATTGGCAATACTATGTAACTTTCACCACTATGTCCAGACTATTTTTATCATTCCAAACAATAACTGATTCTCTTTTAGCAACAGCTTCCCATTCCCCGCCCCCGCCCCCCCATCCCCACCCCCGGAAACCACTACTCTGCTGTCTCTATAATTTTGCTTATTATTTCATATAAGAGAAACAATACAATATTTGTCCTTTCGTGCCTGGCTTATTTCACTCAATATGATGTCTTCAAGGTTCATCCATGTTGCAGTGTTAAGATCACTGGAGAGGGATAACATGGAAACATGTAAACTTTTATTTCATATTTTTTAAAGTGCTGCAAATAATAACAAACATATGTCAACACATGAAAGAACATGCTTCTTAATATATGGAAGTCTGGAAAGGCCACCTGAATTGTAAAGAAAAACACTCTATTGCTTAATCTTGCATACTCCCCATCCTAAATTTTCAAAGACACAGTAAACTATGTTTAGCTAGGACAACCTATGTTTTAATCCCTACAAAGGATAGAAGGAATAAGCAAGTTAGGCATGGGTACTCAGGGACATGTATGGAGAGACAATGCAAGGTTATTCATTCCTGATTATGATTTTGCTGAGACTTGAACTTCACTGAATAATCAAGTGGCATGATTACATTAGTTCTTACTAATAGGGTCAAGTTGACCAGCAGCCACACTTTCAAGGCTACCATTTGACTATGCCCATTTCTCACTTATGGGACTCAATTAAGAAATCGACCACTAACCATCAACAGAAGATATAATAAACTGATGATGTCTTCATGACTATCATGCTACAAAATTCCCAAGGATATTAAGTTTAACTTCTAAAATCACCCTATCTAGGAGTGTACCTAATATTTAAATCCAAAAAGGGAAAGGAAGATGTTGGAAAACAGTCTTTATTCATTCTGCCACTAATGTAAATGGTCCTCATTTTAAAAGAATATTCTTGTATGGCACTCAAAAAGTGAATGAGTAGGAAGAAGGGACTCTGCTCAAGTGCAAACTTAAGACAGTTTCTTTTAATCCCACAGCAATTACTAAATACTTAGATTTCCACAGTCCTCAAGCTTAATAATGCACAGTAAAAAAAAATCTTTAAATTCTGTGAGGCTTACAAGCTTGAGTTTAGAACAAGTAGTTTAGGTTTTTAAATCCTCAATAGCTACATCAAATGGTCTACAAATAGTGCCTCATCTTGAATTTTCATCAGGACACTATATTCAAAGTATTAGTGCTGAATTTGTGAATGGATAATAACAGGTAAAATAGAGTAAGATCCCCTGAATAAATATTTGACACTTGCTATAAAAGTATAAGCTTAAATATGTAAACAAAAATACTGAAAATGAAGAGCTTAATTTTGTAAACAATCTGTTATATTTCTTTCCATTTGTTAAATTAATCCACTATAGATAAAATATAGTCTTAATTTTAAAGCAACAGAGATGTACATTAGGAAACACACTAATACATGCCTGGAGCAGAAAAATAAATATTTGCTGCATGAATGAACTTCTAGATCTAAAATTTCAGGAAGCAAACGTTAAGATTGGCTCTTGAAGTACTAAGAAAGGAATGGAAGTTTTATGAATAATGATACATAAAGTTCAATTTGAGGGATGCTACCCAGTGCTATATCTTAATTTACAGTTTTAAATGTAGTATATTCTAGGGAAAAATAAAAGACATAGAAAAAGCCATCTAGACCAGATGAGAGTTAGGTAGGAAGAGCTTTTCAATCATAGTCATTTATACCTATTATGATTGCCAAACATTAAGTATCATAAGCTTACACGTGCTGTCTTAAGGCTCAGTAAAATAGAAACTTAAAACACTTCTAAGTTGTTTTTACCATAATAACTTATAATGAATGCCTAACGCAGCTATACACACAAAAGATACTCTAGAAATGCCATCTAATGATTTCAAGCATACTTTGTCAATTGTTCTTTAAAGGTACTTTTAAAATTGCGTACATGTTCCTTAATTTTACATGGCCACTTTCACGAAGGGAAAGTGTTGAAAGCAAATCTCAACTTTAAAAACATTTGCCAAGAAGAGATGCTGGAAGAGATATAAGTGCTTTTAGGTATAACATTAGTTTTCTCAGTAAGATACTTAATCAAAAATGAGACCAAGATAACAAAACTTTGTAACATTAAGCCTCTTCACATTATGTGAGATAATACATAACAATTTTAAATTTAGCATCCCTGATCTTAAGAATCAAGAAGAGAGGTAGAAAACTTTAGCTGGACGATCTCTTAGCAAAGCTAAATTTTAGAGGGTATGCCTTGCAGATAAGCCCACCAAGCAAATGGCTACATATCTAATATTAGGAAGAAACCAGAATTCTGAGAAAGCTGAATAAGGCAAGGATTAAAAAACCTGTATTTTGGAAGTGAAACAAATTCATTCAACATTACTATCCCAATTACTTTAAAACTCTTCAAAGACAAAGTAAAAGACTACTGATAAGCAAAGTGCTAATTTGCAGAAAAGTGAAATTATTAAAAAAAGCATTAGTGGAAGGATAAGGTTAGCATGAAAATACCCCTTAAGCAAAATATCTTGCACAAAGCAAACCAAATTATACCATTATCACTTTAGATAAAGATTTTTTTTCCACCAGAAGTTGGAGGATGTTCTCTTAACAAAAAGCTGAGGAAATTAAATCCGCCTGACAAATTTTTATGAAAAAAGCAAAAATTAAGCAAATTTCAAGGAATTTCAATTAAAAGAACCTACCCTGCTTAATTTTAAAATTTTACCCAGTGTGACAAAGACCAAATAAGTCGCATTAAAACATGAGGCCAACTGTCTTTTAAAGCTTTAGTCAGCTGCTTCAGGCATCTTTCCCCTCATACATTCTACTTTTATACACTAGAATCTTAAACAGGGCACTATCAGTTCGTGCTTTTAGATAACATTCTCAAGGAATAGACCCATCCTTGTAGCAATTGCTTGATTTGTACTTTTAATCAGTTAAGTACACACTTATAAAGTCTAACAAATTGCGATATACAGTTTTGACAACTCTGAGTATCTTCCATTTGAGGAATCAATTCATAATTTAGAAACTATTAACTCATTGAGTTATTAAAAGTACTTAATTACTGGAGACTGTGGTATATGTCCTGTAGCCTCGCCTGAGGCCTTCCGGATTACCCAAAATGTGATGTCATCGTCTTCTACAAGTTAATGCTGCTGGATGCTAGTTTATAATACTAATACTCAATCTTCGGGTTAGCGTCAGCAGGTGGCAAGCACCACCTATTCTGTAACCCTAGCAGAAAGAGGGCATGTATCACCACTGTGGACACACATCTGTAAACTTGCACACTAATTTTAATCTTAACAAAGAATTTCAGTGTCTTAGTGGTTTTAAGTTAAAAGGGTGGCTCAAGCATTGTGTCCTTTTGTTCTTTAGGAATATGATTAGCTTATTGGAAAACCCAGAGCCTTCTGGATCTGTGAGGTAGTAGGCTTCAACCCTCATCATGCATAGATCACACTTCTCCAAAGTTGGTATGGCCTGTCTCCTTGGCATGGTCCCTTGCTTCTGCTTGTCCAGTCAATCCCATCTGGCACACCATGCATCTCAGGGTGAAGCGGTTTACATCAGTAAACTGTCTCTTTCGTCTAGCTTCATCTGCTAATTCCAGTGCTTGTACAAGAACAATATCATCATTAGAGGAGAAAATGGTCAGAGGAGGGGTGTCTGGGTCAGGGAAGATACGCTGAAGTGGATCATAATGAATGCCATCATAAATAAGCAGGACCCTTTTGGTATATCCCGCATCTTCCCCAAAACGATCAATTCTTACAGTCTGTGTATCCACTACACATATTTCACATTGATAAAACTTAGACAAAATTGATATCTCAATAGCTCCTCCCCAAGTATCATCCCTTTTGATCCATTCACAGTACTCTTGATTTGTTTTTCCCAGTATTGCCTCACTATAGAAGTCCGGATCACTTGCTACAATTTGTGCTATGAGGCGTCGCATCTCAGGGGCACAAGCTGGATTCAAGACTCCCCCTTCAACAACATAGTACACACTGGTAAAGAGGCAAGAGTTATCTGCTGGGACCGCCGTTCTGGCAAGCACTGGCACAGTTTCCCTGAAGGAACTAGGAGCACCATGTTTTGTAATCGCAGGTGAAGTTTTGTGCCTGGTTTGGTCTTCTTCAACAATCAGCATGTCGCCTGTTAAAAAAAAATAAAACAAATCCAGAACTGCAGAGAAAATATAGATGGAATTGGTTTTTACTAGCCAAGTCTGTAAATTACAAACAGAAAGAATGAAAGCATAAACTGGAGTTGCTGAAGAGAAGAGAGCTTTGCAAATAAGTTACTAGTAACACTTTTTGTTACTGAATCCTCATAAAGATGAAAACAAAACAAAGAGCACAAAGCTTCATAATGCTTCCCAATTTAGTGAATGGGCCTGGGTTATATACACCTTTATACTTACTTGAAAAAATACATTTTAAAAACAAAGTTTCCTTATCCAATTTTAAAAGCACAAATCTTCCAGAAAGTGTTCACCATAGATTAGGCCACTAGGGGGTTCTTCATCTGAAATTTAAACGCATCTATCCTGTTTGTTGACAGTCTTTGATTAAAGAGAGGAGAGCTTTTAATTACCAAAGATGCTGTTCAAATTTGAATACTCCATAGAAGTAACTACTGTTGGTTAAACTTACAGGGCCTTTCGTGGATGTTTAAAAGCTAACTCTAAAATCAGTATGCCTAACTGTGAAAATAAGTATGTATGAAGGTGATTGCAATAACAAACCAGGAAAACAAAAAAAAAGATAAGTATCCTTTACCCTTCAGGCCTGCTGATCAGTGATAAAGGGAAAAAGAACCATCGTATAGTAAGGACTGAGAATATAGGTCCTACTTTTTTTTACACTTCTGTAGATGGTGAGTAAAATCAAACTGTTTGTGACATTTTTCAGACAGACCAGAAAGAACAGGGAAGGAGGACTCCAAGCCTTTGGGCTTCTCACAGGGGTTGAACCCTCCCTGTCTCTTTCAACCATCTGTAAAGAGTAGGAGTTGCTAGACACTTGTCCTGCCTCCATAAGTTATCTGTACCTTAATCTACCTTCACCCTTGCCCTCAAAGCCCCCAGATGACCCAGAGCCAACTTGCCGTGACTGGTTCCTTTTCTTCCTCACGCCTCTCTCCATCCTCACAAGGCTTTCTTTGGCACAGACCCGATCCCCTTACCTGACTGGATGGGCAAGTCCTCGAGAATGGTATCCCCGTTGCTGAGGTCCAGGCACTCGGGCGGGAATCCGACGAGGATTCGCTGACCGCCGGGGGCGATACCGGTGATGGCGGCAATTTGGCCCTGGAGTTCCCGCACCCGGGTTCGGCTGGACAACCCCTGCAAAACATGGGTGCCGTCCTTGGCCTTGCAGCGGAGCCGCCACATCGTGTCGGTCCGGCTGCCCACAGGCCAGACACCCGCCGGGCCAGCTTTGGTCCCGGCAGCAGGTTGGGAGATGCCGCCGGGGCAACCAGCCACCGGGGGGACTCCAAAATGGCCACCCTTCGCCGGGCCAAACATCGCGAGAAGTTGCCGGTGGTTACAGTTCTCGCGACACTTTGGTACGACTTCTGCCGGCGCGCTTTAGTAAGCTCGAACTTTCTTAAAGTGGCAACTAATTCCCCAGCCCCACTGCTGCTCTGAGGAGCTAAAGGATGATTTGTCTGTAATGCTAAGGAACTATTGGTCTTGCTACCTATAGAGCGAGTGAGGTGCCTTCCGCGTCGGCAGCATATATGTTCAAGGGAAGAGGGCGGGGGAAGGAGTTTCTGAATCAAATAGGTTGGAATGTAAACATGCACAGTGAGGTCGGAAATGATTAAATGCGGGCTTCCAAACTACACCCAAACTGTACCGGGAGAAACAGAGTAATAATTCAGAACGCAAAGGAATGTCAAGAACGATCAGTGAGTCAAAGGACCTGTCAAAAACAACCAGATACTCGTGACTGGACTCGTCGCTGCAACACATTGACTCATTAAGGTTAAAGGGGCTGGAGGACTGGCCTGCCCACATCAGTGGGACAGTAACTTGAAAATGTTGATATGTCACTTCAGAAAGCAAAGGATGAAGTCAGCATCTGGGTAATTGCTACATTCCGCTGGCGGCAGTATAAGGAGGAGGAACGAAGAAGGATAGGAACAAACGTGTCATCCAGGCTTCCGTTTAGGCCTCGGGCATATCAACATGAAGACTCCATCAGGCCTTTAGGATAACAAGTACTTGTGTAACCGCTGACTACAATGTTTATACTTTTTATTGTAATGGTTACTTTAGCTTAGCTCCACTCCTTTACATAATATCGTTGTTTATACTTGTTATTGTCATGGTAACAACTCCACCAACCCTTGGTTGAATCCATTAAAACCCTCAACTTCTTAGACTCAAGAAGACAGATTTGAGCCTAGGGGCTCCGTCTCCAATGCCGGTCGACCTTGCACTAAAGCCTTTTCGTTCTCTGAACCATCGGCGCCCCTATATTGATTTCAGTGCGGGTCGGACAGCAAACCTGCGGTTTTGGGCAACACTAGTAATCGGGGGTGGGGGGGTGGGGGGGAAAGGGATGGGATGGAAGGAGCACATAACCATTGAATTTCAGAAGAACTGATAACGCTAGATTTTCCAACCCTGTATCCCTAAGACTGTGCCTAGCAAATAAAAAGTGCTCGATAAATACCTACTGGATAAAGTCAGAGTTGTATAGGCACAGAAAAGGCAACTATAACATACAGGGACTTGTAAAAAAGCTTCCAAGAGGAAGTACTATTTCAGCTGCTTGAAGGATGAATTTAATTCCCAGGTGAAGATGGAGTAAGACATCCCTGAGTTTCTCTCTTTTCCAAGAGATACATATTCACTGTCTTTCTATCTCTATCTCTATCTCTCTCTCTTTCTCTTGCACCTTCTAAAGCTTACGTTCCAATTATGGGTCTGACGAGGTCGCGTTGGGATTCAGGCATGAAAGCGTTAAATCTCACAGCGTTCCCCGGTGACCAAAAGATCGCAGCAGGTCTAGACGGCTACGGAATAGTTCTATCTCGCGAGAGCTTGAAGTAATGCTTTTAATTAACTCCGCCCCCAGCCCAATATATCAGTTACCAGGCAACGATGCAACTATAGAGCTAGGACACCTGGGAACTTGCGCGCTTTCCCCTTCAGGGTTCCAGCCTCCTGGAGCTGGCGTCATCGATTCCAACTTGTGCCCCGCCCCCTAGGGCCTGCCGGCGCACGATTGGCGGATGATTCTCTCCAGGTGAGGACCGGCGCGGTGGGCGGAGGCAGGCTGGGGGAGGTGATTTGTCGGGGATTTGGTGCCCTGCCCCGGCCACAGCCGTTCGCTCCAGTCCGCTGCGTTCCCGGGGAAGCGCCGGGGCCGCTGCCAGGAGGAATCTAGGAGGGATCAGGGTGAGCAGCAGCTGCGCAGCGTTTGGAAGGGGGCCTGGGCGGGTGGGCTGAGGGGTTCTCCGTGTACCCGGGCGACTTGCCGGGCGGTGATGCCTTACTGTTTCGGGAAGTCCCAGTACCCGGGTCATTACTGGGAGTGCGGTCATTCCCGGTCCGGGAACCGCAGCTGGTGTTTGGGTTGAAGGATTGGTATGGTCAGTGAAGGAACAGTGCAACGTCAATGAAGCAACGGGACCTTCTGACCTCACGAGCCCCCTGACTGGGTTTGGGGCGTGAGCTCGAAGCTTGCATGCACCGGGGCGTCTCTCCCTCCCCTGTTCCAGCAGTGCTTACCCCTTATTCTGCAGGTGACCTTGGAGAAGTCATTTACCACCTCTCTGCGCCCCACCATTCCTTCTATAAATAGTGTCCCAAAGGATACATGGGGAGAGGGTGCAGAGCAGGGTTTGAGAATGAAAACACCAGGAGAGAAATGGTGATGGGCTAGGGCTGTCTCACGGTCCAGTTACAGTTTTCCCTGCAGGGAACAAGTTTGAGAGTTCTCCATTTCTTTAATTTTTTTTCTTTTTTTCTGGGCTTCATCCTACTATTGGGCTAGAATGTTAGAATGCTAGAATGCATCCTACTGTTGGGCTAGTTCTTGCTAAGGAATTTGAACTATCCCCCCGACCCCCACTACTTGCTCAGATTATTTAGGTACTTTAAAATCTGAGGTCAGAAAGGAACTTTGACAAAGCACTAATGTCCATCAACCTCAGTGTTTCAGTCTTTAAAATGCATAGAAGTAATAATGATAGCAAAATCTGCCTTATTACAAGATTGAATGATTGGAAGGATTGACGGAAATAGCTTATGTGAATGTGAAGTCCTATGTCAGCATATAAATGCCAGGTTGTAGGGCAACTGTCTTTATAGGAGAGGAAACAGGGCTAGGGAAGTTCATGACTCATCCAAGGACTCCTAACTGTTAAGTGGAGAAAGAGGAATGGTCTTGAAGACTCTTGGCTTCAGGGTACTTTCACTTTTACTGCACTGCTCCTCTTCATTGAGTGTTTAGATGGATGTCGTCTTCTTTCCCTCCCTTATATTCCTTTTGTCCCTTCCAGACATCTCCTGAAGAGCTGCTATGTCTTCTTCCTCAGAACAGAACAACAATAGTCATGAAATCAAAACCCCAAATCTTCGAACTTCAGAGAAGAAATGTTGTGAGTTCTGGGAAAGAGAGGAGGGGGCTGCTCTTTCCCCAGATTTTGTCTTGGGAAGAGAGTTATAATCATAGACTCTGTTTCTTGGTGGGAGTGAGAAACAGAATTTTTTGATAAGAAAACTTAAAGTTTCCCGGGGAGAATTTCCTGCCTAAAGCAAGTAGACCCAGTGAAATGTCTGTCCTTGATTCTAGACTGTTGGTGTAGCCCAGCAATTTCTTACCACTTTCTTTAACTGAATCTCCATCCCCTGGGGGTATCTGCATAATCACTTGACGGTTGCAAGTTAGGGCACACATATTGTAACCACAGCCAGGAAGGCAGAGAAGCAGGTTGCGGGCAGGGGCATGTGATTCATGTTTCCCTTTATCTGTTGGGCTAAATTTTGGACGTGTGGGGCTCACTGCAGAAATTGCAGTTAGGAGCCAGTAATTTCTGGCTGTCCTCATTCCTATGGACCTCAGGGGAATCCTGCCCTGACATTTGACTTCCTCAGGTGTCTTGGTACCTTACTTTCTCACAGATTTTGCTCTTGTTCTTTGCAAACTGTTTTCCCTGCAGGTTCATCTCTGAACAGTTTTCAGGTGAGCATTTTCATACTGGTCTTTTAGACAGAGGCAGAGGGGTGGTTTTCAGGGAGATAAAGTACCATTTCCTTGCATCCGCAGTTCTAATCATCATTATAGGCTACATAGTCCAATCCAAAAGGTCCTGGGCAGCTTGTCCCCAAACGTTGCTTCTGGGAATCACAAGGAATGCTAACTCTTGCCCCTGCTTCCAGATTGCCTTTCTCCCTCTTTGGAATCTTGTTAGTTCTTCTTGCTTTAGTGGTTTTATATATATATAACTGTATATATTAATACATATAATCAGCAAGTGGAAACAGCTGACTAACATGAGACTGGAAATCGTCTTGTGTTTGGAGCCTTCCCCACAGCCTCGACCTTGATGTCACACCCTTGTCAGTCTTATGATTAATGTTGGGAATCTCACTTCACCTAGCAGGAATGAGGCTCGCTAGAGTTTGGACTCAGCAGCGGCAGCTGGTTTGGATGTGATACCGGGGTTGGTACACCTCTGTGACTGGGCATTCCTTTCTCTGCCAAGGCAGGAAGCCAGGTAGTGAGGACAAAATATACCATGGGAGTTAACTCTTACTGCATGATGTTTGAGTGCAGCCTCTGGAGTTAGATTGTTTTCATTTGAATCCTGGCATTATTACTTCTTAACTTTGAAAAAGTTGCTTATCCTCTCCATGCCTCAATTTGCTTCTTTATTAAGTGGGAATACTAATAGTATCTATGAGAATTAAGTGAGTAAATACAGTAAAGCCTTAGAAGTGGTTGGGTGCATAGCTAACATATGTTATTTAACTGACTTATGTTATTTTTCACAGGTTCCTCTATCTGCATGCTGTATTTATTTATTTATTTATTTATTTGAGGTACAGGGGGCTGGGGGTTGAACCCGGGGAGTTGGATTTTTTTGTTTGTTTTGCCTTTTTTTGTTGTTTTTAGGAGACACTGGGAACTGAACCCAGGACCTCTCGTGGGAAGCAGGCATTCAACCGCTTGAGCCATATCCTCTCCCTGTGTTTATTCTTGATACATTGTATATAAATTGAATTATACTCTAAATGATATGCTGGGTGTTCACTATTTAAAAGAGCTCCATGAAGAATTATTTGTTCAATAAAGAGCATTTTCTCCTTGTTCAATAATATTGTAACCCAGATTTTGGGATATGGGATGTACCTCTTAAAGGGGGTACACCAGAGTTACTAGGAGACCTGATTCCAAATGGAGCAGACAGCTGGGGGAAAGGGGCTGGCGTCAATAACTGTGATCATTGCAGGGGTGGGGGTGGAAGGTGGTTCACTGACCAGCAGAATGCCCAGTGCCAGTCCTTCTAGTTCTGCTTTATTCTCCACACCAGGAATCTCTCCTACCACTCCTTCCTAACTCTCTGGTTTTTCTTCCTTGAAGACTTTAATTAGTTGCCCTCCTTTAGGGAAACAGTAATACTAAGCGTTCCTGTCCCTGAGGCTCAAATTCCTGCCCAGGGCTCTAATTTCTCTTTTCCAAGCTCCACCCTCTACTCCAACTGGCTTTTTCTCCCCTGCTGGAGACATCTGGTTGTCCTAAAGCAGCCATTATTCACTTAACCCACTCTCTTCTCGCCTCAAGGGTTGGACTGTGAGACCATTGCAGCCATAGTCAAGGGAGAAAATCCAGTTATAAGAATATGTGTTAGTTTATGTTCTTTGCTATTTACCTTTATCTTGGAGCCAGATCCCTTGGTTCCAGAGTGTTCACACCAACAGTTGCTTTATTAATAGCTCAGCCGTTATTCTCTTGCTGCTAATTACTCTTGTGTTGGTAGCTTCACCTCTGGGAAGTGACTGGACTTTAGGACTTCAGGGCTGAAAAAAAAAATGACTTCAGGGAGCTAAAACCTCCAAAGGAGCATCACTGGGACTTCAGCTATTCCAGGGATGGAGGGTGGGGGGCAGTGGGTGACTAAGTCACGTTTAAGGTTCCCAAATGAGTGGTTTCAGGATTCTATGAAAATGCAGGAATGAGGGGATCATGATTTACTTTGTTTGTTTCTTTTGAAAATTTCTCTCTTATTGTCTGCTATTTTGAGTATGTCTGAAACAGACAAGTTACTATGTGTACCTTTCCCTAATTACAAAAGCAGTACATGTTCATAAAAAAAAAAAAATTCCAACAATATGAAAAGAAATCAATTGAAAAGTTAAAAATCTCTCACAATCTTTTCTTTCTCTGTTAAGTTCTTTTCTTTCAGACAACTTATTCTGGTGTGTCCTATTAATGAAAATAGGTTCATACAGTATATATCTGTTCTGTTCCATTTCCTTTTTTCTTATCTTTTTTCTAATTTATTCTATTGTGGGCATCTTTTCTGTGTTGGTAAATCCAGATTTACTTTATTTTGTGTAGTATTGCATCGGATGGATATGCCAGCCTACCACTGATGGATGTTTAAGTTGTTTCCAATTTTTCACCATTGCAAGCAGTGCTGCAATGAGCATCCTTGCACATACATCTTTGCACTTTTGTGCTGGCGACTTTCCCTACAGAAATAACAGGTCTAAGATAAATATATTTGAAATGTTGCTCAATATTACTAATTTGCTCTCCCCAAAAGTTCTTTATTGTAAGCTGTTTTTAATATTTCAAAATGCTTTATGAAAATTGGACCTTATCAACTTTAGCTGCACTGCTTAACTGAAACATCAGCCTTCTGAGTGTTTGGTTGTGGTCATGAACTTGGTTATTTTATGCCTGTATCAGTCAAGCAGTTGGAGATAACTGGCATGAATAAAAATAAGATAATTACTAGTGCAATGCACTTTAATGGGCAGCATATTTCAAAATGTGGGACCTATTTAGAAAAAAGAATGGAAGAAGACCTTGGTCATGGAAGCAGCTTTCCATTGTATGTTGAGGAGGGTGTTACATTGTTTCTGAAATTAATCAGTGTGAGCTATCTACTATACAAATTAAGGTGGTGGGGGTGGGTTTTTGTTTTGTTTCATTTTTTTAAACAGGCAACACAGACTGTTCCTATCTTTGCCCATGTGGCAATTTGAGATAGGAAGTGTGGTTTTGTTTTGTACTCCAGAAAAAGAGAAGTGCTGGTTGCATGTGGGGGGGGGAGGGTGAGCTAAGGCAGAGGTGGGAGTTAAACTGCTGGAGGGCACCATGGGAAGTCCTTGGTGGCCCTTGGTGGCCAGTGTTTTCTTCTTAGCACTTTCTGTCCAGTTCGGTAAACATGGAACAGCTGGTTCCCTCCCATGATCCATTCATTTTAAGCTTTCGGGAGGTTAACTGAATCTTTGGAGGAAACATCTAATGGGCTGGAAGGTGTGGACACAGCAGGTCTAAAAGAGGTACAGGTAATGAGCCAAATTATGGGGGATCGAGAAGAGTGGGGCACTGAGCTGGAAAAAGTAAAGACTCAGGGGGATTTTACTACCTGAAATGAGGCAGCTAGTTCCATGCAGATATATCTGCCCCAAGGGGTCAGAGATCAGAGATGAGCGGTGTTCGCTATGCATTTGGGCCCCATATTTGGATAGTGATGACGATTACCCTGTGTTGCACGAGTACCTACTTTGAAGGGTACTCCTGCCTGGGCCCCGGATTTTCCATGTGTCCAGTGGGTGAAGGACTAAAAGCCAGGCCCTCTGACCCCCCAGTCAGGGCATCCACCACTCCCTTACTTTGGCTGTGAAGTACTCCTTGCCACATACTCTAAAGAAACTCTCTTCCCTCTAATGTCTGTTCTCTACCAGGCCCTTCTGGCTACTTCTTCATTGAGATCTTTAGTCATTCCTTCCTCAAAAAGTGAAAGATGAATTTTCCATCCCCGTAACCCAATTTCACTGAATTGCTTCTCTTAGTCTTACAGGATCCCTTTGTCCTAGGGCAGAGGAGAGCAATAATTTGCAGGGCAGCCTCTAACAAGTAGTGCTGGGAAGTAGAAGGCAAAAGCCTTTCTTGCCTTTTCCCTTCTGTGCATAGGATCTTCCTTCATAGTTGCCTGGCAGATTCTGACCCCTCCCAGATGATCTGTCTGGGTTTTAGCCCAAGGAAAGTGTTTGGCAGCAGTGCAGGCACCTCTCCCACCACCACCCCATGGGAGGATGGGCAAGAAGGAGGCAGCTTGCAAGTAGTCACAGCCTATTTTTAATGGAGAAAATCTGCTGAGGAATCCAAGATATGGATTCGAATCCTAGCTCTACCCTTGACTCTATTGTTAGGCAAGTCTCCTGACCTTGGAGCATCTGGTGTATCCACCTATCCATTGAGGCATATCTCTGTAAAGCAACATTCCTGAAATACGTCTACTGAGGAAGGATAACGTAATGACTGTTCCTGCTTCTAAATTGTATTGTCTTGCCTTTATATGGGCCACAGAGACAGGCTGGCCCTGATGCCTGTGGGGGCTAACTCCACCATGCGGCTTCCTGAGGGCTTGTCAGAACCTATAGCAAGTAGGCTTTGCCACAGCCAGAATGTCACTTTGTTTTAGAAATTTGGACTGAAGGAAGAGCTTGTGGCCTGAGTGCAAAGGCCAAAGCAGCTTGAGGCAAGGTTCTCTCTGCAGTGTGAAAACGAATTCTTGCCTGTGTCTATTAAGGGATGGATGGGATCCTCAGGATAGAAACTCTACTGGACTTATTTTAGGAGTCAGCTTGGTTCTGCCCTGGTAGAATCTCTAGGCACGAGACTTTCCTTCATAGCTATATCATTCTTGTGTTACTAGGCATTCTTGTATTAAGGAAGGTATCTTGTTTCTTTCTAATCCTTACCACTCTCTTCCCTCTTTCCACCTTGGGTACCTCTGTGAAGACTTCAGACATGTGGGAAATAGACTTACTGGGAGTCTGCATGTCCTTTTGACTCAATTTCTGGAGGGTCTGAGATATCTCCTCAGTTTGCCTTCCCAGTATTCCTGGATCCTTTCCCTACAGGTTTATGAAGCTTAAATGAGATAAAGACCATGAAGTTTCTAGCCCAATTCACGAACCTTAATAGACCCCCTAATAATTTAGTTCTATTCAATTCCATTTCCCTCTAGCATGGGCCTCATACATGACCAACTCCCCGACTCTCATCGTTATGATTGGCTTGCCAGCCCGGGGCAAAACCTACGTGTCCAAGAAACTCACACGCTACCTCAACTGGATTGGGGTACCCACCAAAGGTAGGTGCAAGTCATTCCTTAGGAAGGGGAATGATCAGTTCCTGGGTCTCATAGGCCTCTATGAGACTTGTTTTCCCTAGCACCAACTTGCATGTTGCTGCTGGCAGAAATAGTGGTTGCTTCCTCATTTGCTGGGTTTATAACTTGTTCCCAGACTTGTTTCCTCCTGGCCTGGGCTCATTGGCCTGGTTGTGAGGGTATG
>JAQZBX010042514.1:0-21987 GCA_029593785.1 Cabassous unicinctus
TTCTCATTTATTAGTTTCTTACCAATGCTGAAACTAATTTTGACAAATTTAGTGGATCAAACCAATGCAAATTTATTATCTCACCAATCTGGAAGATATATATCTAGAATGAATTTTCTGCACTAACAACTGAGATGTCAGCAGACTGCATTCTTTCTGGAGGCTCTAAAAGAGAAAGTGTTTCATTGACTTTTTTTTTTTTTGAGGTACCGCGGCCAAGGATTGAACCCAGGACCTTGTATGTAGGAAGCCAGCACTCAACCACTGACTCACATTGGATCCCTTGAGTTAGTTTTTTGTTTGTTTGCTTGTTGTTTTTCTGTTTTTAGGAGGAACCGGGAAACAAACCCAAGACCATCCACGTGGGAAGCAGGTGTTCAACTGCTTGAGCCACATCTGCCCCACTTCTTGACTTTTCCTGCTTTTACAGCCTGCCCCTTTCCTTTTGCTTGTGGACCCCTTTAAGCCAGTAATCATGTAACTCCAACCTGCTTCTTTTATCAATCTAATTCCCTGCCTCTGACACCTCTGTCTCTTTCTTTATTCTGTAAAATCTTTTGTGATTATATTGAGCACACACAAATAATCCATGGTAATCACCCCATCTCAATATCTTTAATTAATTTCATCAACAAAGTCCATTTTGCCATAATAGAGCCACAGGTTATGGGAATTAGGACTTGGAAATATAAGAGAGGATGGGCAAGTTTTCTGCCTACCATTTCTATATTGGCATATTTTTGGAGATGAGAATCTGAAATCTTGAACTTCTCTCATTTACTAGTATTAAATAAAATAATTCCATAAAACCTTATGCATTATATATCCATTCCACATTACTAAACTAAAATATATACTTCTAATCAAACTGTACATGGAGCCCTCATTAAATAAAATATGTACAACAAATCAAAGGCTCTGTACATACACTGACATATCACTTGTTACACTCATTCAGAAATATTGTATCTCTGTGTTCCATGTCACATTGTGCCACTTCTGATGTGGCCTGCAGTTGTGACTTCCCTTGGGACAATTCCAAGGAGACTTCTGCAGAATACATCAAAGCATTTTAAGATACTAAATCTTACTTACAGCAGTAACTTGTTCCAAATTGCATACATTGTTACATTTTTTTCTTTTTTCCCTGCTGTGTCTCACCTTCCCCTTTACTCATTTATGCTTCCTGGAACATCCTAACAATTAGCACCATATACCCAAGTCCGTGTTAAAAAATTATGATGGGGTGATTACCATGGATTATAAAAAATTCTCAAGAGAGAATTTAAACTGTGACAATTACCATCTCTTGTATGGTAAGATGACAGTACAGATATCCATGGCAGAAATGAAACTCTGTGGGTGCAAATAATAGGAGGTACAATAATAATGCTAATATCAGATTACTAAAAACCATGAAGCTCTTCGAAAACTATTAGTATTTGAAACATAAATCCTTACTCAGCATCAGTAAACCTGACTTGACTGTCACCATCTTCCCTAAGACCACATTCTAGATGAAGCTTTCAAACAGTTCTTTCTCCGTTCCCCTTAAGAAACTTCATTGTTTAAGCTGTCAGGATCAATATAGAAATCATAAAAAATAGAAACAGATTCCTTGCTTTCCTCAAAGAGGAAAATAATGTTCCTACAAATACCAAGTTATGCCAGAAACCATTGTTTTGAAATTAAACAATGGTTTAATATGTGTGGTATAATGTGCTGATCCTGGCATTGATATTATTCTCATTAACATAATTTAAATGGAAACCATGAGTCAAGAATTGTTACTGGAGCTAATTTGATAATCATAGAGTTTGGGGCCCTCCACTCACTTGAGGTATGTGTAATTACTCCACATAAATGAGGTATGTGTTATTACTTCCACATGTGGTTCTTAACTTCAGTGAAATCAGAATTTATGAGTATATTTTCCTTACAAGATACAACATTGGCTGCTTGAATGTAATTAGTTATTATTCCCAAATCATCTGACATCAAGAAACGATGCCACTGCGTCTTTGTTAATTACCCAGGTAACCTTTGATTTTCCTGTTGAGAAGCATTCTTTTATATACAATTTCCCTGCTTTTCTGTGTTATCTTTGTACTACCCTTTCTCAAATATCTTGACTTCTATATATTGTTTGTTATATACTTTAACCTCCCAACAATTATTTCACTATTCAGCATTTTCCACTTTGGCTCCCTCCACGTTTTATGTCTGAGGATGAAGGAATATTTCTAAAACATTCCTTAGGTTTTTAAAAAGATTCAGACAGAATATAAATTATGAATATATGTGACTCTTATTTTATTTCTTTCTTTTAATCTCACAACTGACCTGAGTTCATACCAGCTTAATTCCTTATCCCATAATAATCATCAGTCCTCAGTCCTCCTTCTACTTTAATTCTCCTTCATATATAGGCCACTTCTTTTATTACGATGATATGTATCCTTAAAACGGTATGCATCTTCATAAAGCAAATATAATATATGTTTTAATGGGCATACATATGTTGTTACAGATTTCATTTTGTTACCTAAGGTTTTCATTCAACTAGGTTTTTCAGATCCACAAATGTTACTACATATACACCAATTCTCTGTTGCCTTGTCTTCTCCACTAATATTATAGTAATATTATTAAGATACTATAATCTATAACTATCCTATTTACTAAACTCATTTTTTGGGGGGTATATGGTGCTAATTGGTAGGTAATTCCAGGAAGCATAAATGAGGAAATGGGGAAGGTGAGACAGGGAAAGGAAGTGGCACAATTTGTTAGGGAGTGGGGACACCCAATATAGCTGAAACAGTGATATTTGTAATAGTAAATTGATGGCATAAGTCTAGATGAAACATTTAGGTTTAGGCTAATGTATTCATGAATTTAGCAACAGAATGCCTAAGAACCTACTATTTTTAATTACATTTGCATGTGTTTCCAGATCGATAATTACGTTCAAGACTTGGAAGTGCCCTGAATATATTTCTAACACAGGACAAACTGAGTTTAATATCAGCAAAATTAAAGCATCGGGGAAGGCCAGATGAATTCTTTCAAGTGTGTATATGCTAATTTTCAGTATTGGTGATCTTGCCAAGCCTTAAACATTCCAAGGGTCTCGGATTGGGTCTCCACTTTACCCTCTCATATTATACCTAAAAGTATTAAGGGAAGCATTCATCCTAACCAGTAATCCATGTTACAAATTTTACATATCACAAGGAAAGAGGGAAAACTATGTTTGAGGATGGGAAAATGATGAGACATCCACAAACCTCTACACAGGCCCTTGTTAAATGGCACAGATGCAATACTAACTGCGTAGCTCACCCCATAGGACTTTGCCCATGTATTTGAAAATCTGGCATAATGGGATAAAATTATGGGATAAAAAAAAGAAACACATATAAAAAAGAAAATCTTCAGATCACCACAAGCTGCATAATGGTGATTTGATATTAATCCACAAATTTTATATCATACACTGATGCCTCTGTAGTATAAAATTAATCTTCATTTTTGAGGTAAAGGACCGTATTTTACCCAATAAAGAGGGCAATATTTATAAGGAAAGGAATACATCAAAGTTGCAGAAGAGATGTAGAATTTGAGAGAACTAATCAGCGAGTTGTGCACAAATTTCCAAAATCAAATTAATGAGTTGAAAGACAGTATAGTTAACGAGATAAATGACATCAAGAAGACATTGAGCAAACACAAAGAAGAATTTGAAATCCTGAATAGAAAAGTAACAGAGCTCATGGAAATAAAAGACACAATAGGTAAGATCAAAAACACATTTGAATGTCAATATTCTCGCTGTCCTGATTTTGGATAATCAGGGTAGGCTAATCATTTGCTATATTAGAAACATGCATGTGCCCCCAGACCTAGGTTTTCTCCCTAGGTCTGTTTTTTAGAATGCTGGTGATAAACTAAACTTGATTTATTATATGACCATCGTGTATAGGAAATGACTGTAAATCTAGTTATCTTTGGTCAAACTTAAGAGATATAGCAGGGGGATGGATGGGCTCAATGGTTGGGTGTCCATCTCCCATATGGAGGGACCTGGGTTCGATCCCTGGAAGTGCCTAGTAAAAATTAAAAAAAGAAAAATATAGAAGGTAACTGCCTAGGCCCCGTGAGTAGGTTAGCCCCCCATGCCCCACATGTGGGTGCTCTGCCAGGCCCTGTGAGCAAGTGAGCCCCCTAGGCTCCACATGAGTGTGTGCCACTGGACCCTGAGAGCCATGCAGCAAGATGATGATGTAACAGGAGAGTGACACAAGGGAGATCAAAGACAAGACACACTGAAAACCAGAAACCAAGGTGGTTCAGGTTATAGGACACTTCTCTCCCACATTGGAGGTTCCGAAGATTGAATCCCAGTAAAGACAGGAGGAGAAGGATGAGAAGAGAGGGCAGGAAATGGACACAGTGAATAGAAACAAAAACAGTAAAAACGGGGTGAGGTGGTGTGTAAAACTGGATAAAAGTAAATAAATAATTTTAAAAATCCTCAAAAAAAGTATAGTGGAGTAAGTTACAGACTACAGTTAATAGTAATACTTTGACAATGCTCTTTCGTAATTTGTTAAATGTTTCACAACAATGCAAAATATTTGTGGTGGGGTGATGTGTGGGAGCCCAGTATTATGTTATGCATGTTTGTTTTGTAAGTTCACAATGTGTACTGAACAGCTCTTGTTTATGTATGTTCATGTATGAATGATATGGTTCAATAAATTGTTAAAAAAAAAACATATTTGGAGAATACAACAGCAGGCTCGAAATTATAGAAGAAAGGATAAGTGATACCAAAGACAGAATAGCTAAAATAGAAGAGATTAAAGAACAGAGAGAGACAAAAATGGAAAAAAATTGAGCAGGGGCTCCGAGAGTTGAAGGATAACATAAAACTCAAGTACATATGTGTCATGGGAGTTCCAGAAGGAGAAGTGAAGGGTCAAGGGGCAGAAAGAGTATTTGAGGAAATAATAGCTGAAAATTTCCCAACTCTCACAAAAGAAATGAACTTACATGTACAAGAAGCACACCATACCCCAATCAGAATAAATCCAAATAGACCTACTCCAAGACACATACTACTCAGAATGTCAAATATCAAAGTTAAACAGAAAATTCTCAGAGCAGCAAAGGAGAAGCAAACCATCACGTACAAGGGACGTCCAGTAAGACTTAGTGCAGATTTATCTTCAGAAACCATGCAGGCGAGAAGACAGTGTTATGACACAATTAGGATACTGAAAGAGAAAAACTGCCAGCTGAGGATCCTTTATCCAGCAAAACTGTACTTCAATTATGACGGTGAGTATGAAATATTCACAAACAAACAGAAAATAAGAGAGTTTGCAAAAACTAATCCACCTTTGCAGGAAATATTAAAGGAAGCCTTAGAACCTGAAAGAAAAAGACAGGAGAGGCAGGTTTGGAGCAGAGTACAGAAGAAAGAAGAGCAGAAAGGAAAACCTAAAGAGTAAAAAGACAGACAAAAGTAAGAGGACATATGAAAACCAAAGAATAAAATGGAGGGAGTAGATAGTGCATTTACAGTAATATGATTGAATCCGATGGATTAAACTCCCCTATGAAAAGATACAGGCTGATAGAATGGATAAAAAAATCATGAGCCATCCATACGCTGCTTATGAGAAACTCACCTTAGACCCAGGGATACAAACTGGCTGAATATGAAAGGTTGGAAAAAGACACTCCATGTGAATAGTAACCTGAAAAGAGCACAGGTAACTATACTAATATCAGACAAAAAGTTATACTAGATACAGAAGGCCTTTATATATTAATAAAAGGAACAACCCACCAGGAAGATATAACAGTCATAAATATCTATGCATTTAACCAGGGTGCGCCAGAATACATGAGACAAATTCTGGCAAAACTGAAGGGAGAAATAGACATTCCTACAATAATTGTTGGAGACTTCAACACCCCACTCTCATCATTAGATAGAACTAGACACAAGATCAACAAGGAAACAGAGAACTTGAACTATAGGATAAACAAGTTATACTTAATAGACATATACAGAAAACAGCATCCAAACTCAGCAGGTTATGCATTTTTCTCAAGTGTCCATGGATCTTTCTCCAGGATAGACCACATGTTAGGTCACAATAAATATAAAAAGATTGAAGTTACACAAAGCACCTTCTCAGATCATGATGGAATGAAACTGGAAATCAATAATAGACAGGAAAAAAGTAAATTTGCAAATGTGTGGAGGCTGAACAACACACTCTGAAATAATCAGTGAGTCAAAGAGTAAATTGCAAGTGAAATCAGGAAATAAATTGAAAGAAATGAAGAGACAACACAACGTATCAAAACTTATGGAATACAGTGAAGGCAGTCTTGAGAGGGAAATTTATAGCCCTAAATGCTTATATTAAAAAAGAAGAAAGAGCTAAACTCAAAGATGTAACTGAGCATCTAGAGAAACTCAAAAAAGAATAGCAAACCAATCACAAAGCAATCAGAAGGAAAGAAATAATAAAGATTAGACCAGAAATAAATGAAAATGAGAACCAAGAAATATATAGAAAATCAACAAAACCGAAAGTTGGTTCTTTGAGATGATCAATAAAATTGGCAAACCCTAGCTAGACTAACAAAGAAAAAAAGAGAGAAGATGCAAATAAATACAATCAGAAATTAAAGGGGGGAAGTTACAATGACCCCACAGTAATAGAATCATAAGAGGATATTATTAGAAACTATAGGCCAACAAACTAGACAACCTTGATGAAATGGACAAATTCCTAGAAATGCACAAACAACCTACACTGACGCTACAAGAAGTACAAGAACTGAACAAACCAATCACATTTAAGGAGATTGAATCTGTCATCAAAAACCTCCCATCAAAGAAAAGTCCAGAACTAGGTGGCTTCACAGGTGAATTCTACCAAGCATTTCGAAAAGAATTAACACCAATACTGTTTAAAATCTTCAAAAAAATTGAAGAGGAAGGAAAATCACCCAAAACATTTTATGAAGTCAACATCACCCTAATACCAAAGCCAAATAAAAATACTTCAAGAAAAAGAAAATTACAGGCCATATCTCTAATGAACATAGATGCAAAAATTCTCAACAAAATACTTGCAGATTGAATCCAACAGCATATCAAAAGACTTATACATCACGACCAAGTGGGATTTATTCCTTGTATGCAAGGCTGATTCAACATAAGAAAATCAATCATTGTAATACACCACATTAGCAAATTGAAGGATAAAACCCCCAGGGTCATATGAATTGATGCAGAAAAGGCATTCGACAAAATCCAGCATCCTTCTTTTGATAAAAAACACTTCAAGAGATAGGAATAGAATAAAAATTCTTCAATATGATAAAAGGTATATATGAAAAACCCACAGCCAACATCATACTCAATGGGGAAAGGTTGAAAGCTTTCCCTCTAAGATCGGAAACAAGACAAGGATGCCCACTGCCATCATTGTTATTCAATATTTTACTAGAAATTCTAGCTAAAGCAATTTAAAAAAAAAAAAAATTAAAGTCATCCAAATAGGCAAAGAGGAAATAAAACTCTCACTGTTTGCGGATGACATGATCCTGTACTTAGAAAATCCTGAGCTATCCACGACAAAGTAACTTGAGCTAATAAATGAGTTCAGCAGGGTGGCAGGATACAAGATCAACATGCAAAAATCAGTAATGTTTTTGTACACTAGTACTGAACAAGCTAAGGAGGAAATCAGGGGAAAAGTTCCATTTTCATTAGCAACAAAAAGACTCAAACACACAGGAATTAATTTAACTAATGAAGTACAGGGCCTATATGCAGAAAACTACAAAACAATGCTAAAAGAAACTTAAATTTATATGCATGAAATGACAAAACAATGCTAAAAGAAAACTGCAAAACAATTCTAAAAGAAATTTAAAAAGACATAAACAACTGGTTTTTGACAAACCTACCATGTCCATGTTAATGGGACAAAACAGTCTCTTCAACAAAGTATATTTGATAGAACTGGATATCTATAATCAGAAGAATGAAAGAGGACCCCTATCTCACCGCCCATACAAGAATCAACTCAAAATGGATCAAAGATCTTAATATAAAAGCCAGGACCATAAAACTGCTGGAAGAAAATGCAGGGAAACTTCTTCAAGACCTTGTAGCAGTTGGTAGTTTCTTGGACATTACACCCAAAGCACGTGCAACAAAAGAAAAAATATATAAATGAGACCTCCTCAAAATTCAACACTTTTGCACCTCACAGGACTTTGTCAAAAGGGTGAAAAGACAGCCAACTCAATGGGAAAAATATTTGGAAATCATATATCTGATAAGGGTTTAATATTCAGGATATATAAAGAGATGTTACAACTCAAAAATAAATAGAATAACGACCCAATTAAAAAATGGGCAAAATACTTGAATAGACATTTCTCCAAATAAGAAATACAAATGGCAAAAAAAAAAACACTTGAAGAAACGCTCAGCATCTCTTGCAATTAGAATAATTCAAGTCAAAACTAAAATGAGACATCATTTCACACCTATCAGAATGGCCACTATTAAAAGCACAGAGAACTACAAGCATTGGAGAGGATGTAGAGAGACAGGAACACTTATTTACTGTTGGTGGGGATGCAGAATGGTACAACCACTGTGGAGGACTTTTTGGCAGTTCCTAAAGAAGTTGAATATAGACTTGCCATGTGACTCAGCAATAACACTACTGGGTATATATCTAGAAGAACTGATAACAGTGACACGAACAGACATCTGTACAGTGATGTTCATAGCAACATTATCCACTATTGCCAAATGTTGGAAACAACCCAGGTGTTCATCAACAGATGAATGGATAAACAAACTGTGGTCTATTCACACAATGGAGTATTATGCAGCTGTAAGAAGAAATTAAATAAAGGAAGAAGAATTGGGAACTTAATAATAGAGAAAATGCAAGTTTGAATAAAATTTGTTAATTCAACTTATTTGATGTATACTTCATAGAAGAGGAAATAATGATATTAGTATAGCATTCAAAATTAAGCTATAGCCCCTGCTTTACAGGTTCATTTCACTTTGTTGAGTAAGTATATTTGTAGTGGATTCCAAGATAATTTTACATGACACATTAATAAATGCATTTTAATATTTTTTATTTTCTTAGTTTATGCTATAGAAATATAACTAGGAAATTATACCCATATTTTCAGGCATATTATTGCTTAGTCAAAGCTAATGAAGGAATGCTTTCTAATATTTCTTTCTCAAAGTGAACAAAATAGAGCTGCAGATTGAGAACTTACATGGTATTCAACATAGCAAAAAATCAGGAAGGTAAATGAAAAAATTTGTCTAGATCTTGTAAATGCATACATGCACAAAACAAATTGTATAATAATTTCCAATTTAGTTTGGTTGGTTATAAAGTATCAATTAATAATAAAAATATGTAATAATGTATTTTGGTGATATAATTGCATTTCTGTTACAAAAATATCCCTCATTTTTTTTCTTGCTACCCACCTTTGTTCTTCAATTCTCTTTCTCTCCCTCTTTCATCCACTCACTATTGTCTCTTTACAAGAGTTTATGGAACACATTTGAAAATATCTACTGGAGAGGGTCAAAGACAAAACAAGAATTAGGAAGATACCAAGAAGCACAGTGGAATGAAGTAAAAATATGCAGGCCAATTTTGAAACATGTAACTTTTTTGTGGTTATGCAATTTTAGAACTTTGTTCAATTCATATAACTAACACACGGGAATGGTGGATTTTTATGTATTTATATTAAAATAACCCAATTTCAGAACTACCTATTACATAAATTAATCTTTGTAACATAAAGATTACAAAGTGACAACAAGAGAACAAACATAAGGGAGTGCTCTGTGGCTTTGGCAATGTTCTGCTTCTTAGACTTGGTCCTGTTTACAGGGTTATGTTCATGTCATGAAAGTTTATTAGGTTTTAAACTAATGATATCTGGACTTCTCTTTGTGCTTACAATTCACAATAATTTTTTGCCACATCAAAAGCACGCTTTTAAAAATATATATTTCTTGTTAGTTTTGGTGAAATATATGTAACATAAAAACAATTGTAACCATTTTATGTGGACAATTATTTGACATTAAGTACATTAACAATAGTGTGACACTTTCACCAAAATCTATTTCCAAACTATTTTAATCACACCAAATCAGATCTCATGCTCCTGTAGCAATATCTCCCCATTTCAATCTGCCCTTACCCCTGCTAACCACTATTCTGCTTTCTTTCTCTATGAATTTGCTTATTCTAAGTATTTAATATAAGAGAAATCACACAATGTTTTTTGGGCTTATGTCACTCAACATGATGTCTTCAAGGTTCCTCCATCCTGTGTTGCTGTAACAGTACTTTGAGACCTATATTGCCCAGAACTACCTCCCTTATTTGAAGCTTACCTTCCAGGGTTTCTGCCCTTATCCATTTTCTTTCACTTACTTTGTCTCAGTTTCAATTACCTTTTCAGCATTTGTTTATTTTTTCTCTCTCTTTCAAATACAGTGTTTACTCAGTTATGCAGTAAGCTTTATGGTCTGATGATCTTTTAAAGTGGGTCACTGGAAGGAATTCTTAGTGTCATGTTTCATCTCTTCTTTCAGATTTTGGTTCCATCGTCACCTCATCACGTAGGCCCACTTCACACTCTCCTGAAATATGTAAGACCTTCAGCACCTCAAAACCATTTTCTTGTTGTACCATTTCTCTGCTTTGCTTCTTATGATGGTATTTCTACTCTACAACCTTTTTATTTGTTTTTTTCATACCTACAAATAGGTCCTCAAAAGTGTTATAGAACAATAGCCTGCCAGGAGAATCTAGAGAATTAAAAAAGGAAATATTATGTAGGCTCTCCTGTCAATCAATTTTAAATGTCTCTATTTGGGGCCTGTGTGTGTGTGTTCCTGTGTGCAATAATTCATCTGTGTAACTATACATTAGTATTCTGAATTCACAAGATTACAACACTCTAATGCTTTATAGTTTGGATATACTCATGTTCTCATGCCTATATCATTTTTGCAGTTTTGTTATCATTTGGAAAAATATTCTTTGAGTAAGCTCAAAAGGTATAGCTTAAACACTCCAAACACAGCACTTCATAATTTAAACAAAGTTGAAGAATATAGAATTTGTATAACTGTAAATGTTTCTGCTAGATTCTGCATGAAATACACTGTGGTGTAACATTATTACAGTTTGTCATATTTACTAATTTGGTGCAATATAATATGGGTGACACTGCCAGGATGAGAAATTGGGCCTCAGAGAAATTAAGTGCTAACCCATGCCAGAGCTTATCATAGACATTTCTAACTTACATCATTAGATTTCTTATATAACATTAAAACATGTCTGTATGTATTTTCTAAGATATTTTAAGTGAGAGAGCTAAAAATTGTATTCATTGAACCATTGTTAATGTGTAGTGCATTTTTTCAGTAACATATACTTTATTATTAATAAAATCCTTTTATTGTTGCTTTGAACCAGAAGATAATTGGAACATTTGCCCCTTGCAGCGTCTCCTATGGGTTATAACAGCAAAGTGGATATAAACAATCTATAAATAGCAAAGTGGACATATTCATAGTATAAACTACATCTGACTTTGCTGTTACACAAGTAAGCAGTTTCTTCAGATAATTTGCAGACTATTTTAGGACATATAACATAAAATATTAAGTTCAAACATGCTATGAAATCCCTGGTACTGAACCCTTGAGCTCTTAACTATTCATAGACAATTTAAAACAGCCTTTCAAAACCTGACTTATGTAGAGTTCTACAGAAGAATTGGAACTCCACACTTATTGGAAAACAACATAGAAAAATAAAATGTAATGTTAATGTTTGTAGCAATCAGTAAGTGTCCTTCAAATTAGGTGGTTTCTTTCATTTTCCATTAGTCCTTAGCATATCTGTCATATTCCCTTTAAATTTGTTATCTGATAATTCCAACATCTCTGTTATATCTGCATCTAGTTCAGATACTTATTTTGATCTTTAGACTGTGTTTTGCCTTTTAGTTTGCTTTGTGATTTATTGTTGAAAGCCAGGCATGCTGTATGAGATAGAAGAAACTGAAGGAAATCAAATTTAGTGTGAAATCTTAGGTTTCTCTGGTTCAGAGTTTGGCTGAGTTTACTGTTTTCTGTAGTTGCAAGTTTCATTGGACAAAGCTTCTTTTGTTATCCTTGATTTTGTCCTGACAGTTTTATTTTGGGTTTCCTTAAATAAAAATTGGGTCTAAGTCTTGCAATTCTTTGTGATGTAACCCACTGCTTATTCCATGTGCTAAAGAAAGGATGTGTTAGCAGTAATGAAAGCAACATTCATTTCATTGGAAATCTCCTATAAAGGACAACCAGTCTTCAGTCTTGGAGTGACTGAAGATAGCTCATATGATAAGATTGTTGTGTATGTATTTACAAGTATACATATTATCCATTTGCTTTTAGGTTTTATTTTCTTTTGTCTATTTTATAAGGATATGACTGTTGCACACATCACTTTACAATATAATAGTAAACATTATTGAATGTTATAAAAAAGGAAAAACATAAACATTATAATACATCATTGTAAGGATATATTGGGGTTACTATCTCTCTTTTCACTCACTCTTTATTTAGCTTATATAAGATTTTTCATTCCCATCACAGAATCTGATTGTTTGGTTGCCCTGAAAATTTTTCTTCATCATTATTAAGAATTATTAAACTGATTATCTTTTATTCATTTCTATTTTTACTGAAGGTTTTCATTCATTTATTCTAAATATCATGCTTGGTTTTTAATAATTTTGAGAAATATCATGAATTTCTCTCCTTATTTATATTCATCCTGATTATAATTTGTAAGTACTAATTTTATTTTGCAGTTGCCCTGAAATTTAATTTTATATAAAAATTTTAAGAATCTTGCACACTTATTTACTTAACATTTTTAATTTTCCTTTTTAAATTATTAATATTTTCCAGCTATTAATGGAAAATGAATAAGAGCAAATTCATTGTGCACTTTACGTGCTGATTGATCATAAGAAGCAGTAATATATTTTATTTGCATAAAATGATGCTTAAACACCCATATTAACTAGACTCAGTGTGCACTGCATATTTGGCACTGGAACATCCCATTCTTTTCTTTTATTTTTTTTAAGGTACCAGGACCAGGGATCAAACCTGGAACCTCATATGTGGGAAGCAGGAGCTCAAACACTTGAGCCACATCCACTAACCCCTTTCTTTTTTTAACCTCCCTTTCTGGACCTTTCCTAAAGCAACCCTGTAATACTGAATATTCTAAAATGAACCATGCGTTTCTTGCCTCTTCTTTACTCTTTCCCTCTGCCTGACTTATCCAATGTTGTTATTCTCTACCTTACCATGTGATCAACTCCTTGGTTTGGAATTTGCCAGATACCATATCCATTTCAATATTCTGATAAAAACACTCAATTTAAATATATTATATATATGAGGCTTCACAGTAATGTTACCTATTTTTGTTCATTCTTTTAAGTCTTGGGTACCCTGGCAATGTTTCTATTAATCATTTGTTTTCCTTGAGTTTATTATCTATTTAGGTACCTCTAATATACCTTATATCACTATAAAATATTTTTTCTTAACTAATTTTATGTCAAAAAGTATTTCAGGCATTTTTGAAAAACTGAAGTGAATTATTCAATGGGATGAAATTGACTTTTGGTACCATGTGAATTTAAACTGATTCTTAAATCCACACATTAAGATTGGAGGTTCATTCAAAAGTGAAGTCAAGTATTTTGTGGATATTTGGAGAACACAGACTAGAGTAAGTTAGGTAGGATAATTTCCCTTCAAAATATAGAGAGGGGGTGGGAGGACAGTAGAGCAAATATGTATGAATAGCTAAAGACAACAAATATAAAAGAGAGCACAAGAAAGAAAACATATTTTAAAAGTAAAGTAAAAATAGTAATATAATGAAATTTCATGGGTTAGAAAAATTATTAATTTTACATTTATTATGCAGAACAAATTCTTTTCAAAAATGGAAGGATTATCAGTGTGAACTAAAATACTAAATCCAAGATACTGTATTTTTGCAAAACTTTTAATAAAATAAAGTGTTGAAAAGATTAATATAAAAGGCGATAAATCTGAAGAATTTTTTTTTACAATTCCATTTGCCTGAACCTCATTTCCTTCAAGTATTTGTAGTCAACTCTTTCAGGCTGTTCAAATGTGACCTTGTCTGTAAAGACTACCGTGAAAACCCTTCTTTTAAGAGTGAGCTCAAATGTCTCCATAGAGCCCCTCATTTTAATTTTGCTACACAGCACCTATCACCATCAACATACATGAATTTGGTTGATTTATACCTCCCACCCTGCATAACAGAATTACATTCTTTTTAGATAGGCCTCCTGCTATTTCTAAGACTTTATGCCCCCTGACCTTCTCAGGGCCTTTGCACTGGTGTTTCCCCTGTTATAATCCTCTTCCCAGGTACCTATCTATGTGACTAACTCTTCTTTCCTTCGAGTCTTTGATCAAATGACAATTTTTTTCTTTCCATTAACATTGTTTTTTCTTTATTTAATATAACAAACTTTATTTTTAAAGAGTTTTTAGATTACAGAAAAGTTACATCAAAAGTATAGGAAATCCCCATCTACCACAACCCCCACACACATTTTCACCTATTAATAACCTCTTACTAGTGTGTGGTACATTTGTTACAAATGTGTGGTATGTTTGTTACAATTGCTGAATAAATATTGAAGCATTGCTACTAACCCAGGTCTATAGTTTACATCATGGTTTACACATAATTCCAATGCTCTAAAAATGCCCTCTGTTCCACCGTTCCACCTATTATTCACTCCCCTTCCCCTCAGAACCTCTGGTGACCACTGTCTTTACATCAATGTTACATATTCTTCCATTACTATGATATTATTACATTTACTTTGTCCGTGGTTGCATTACCCGCCTCTACCTTATGATTGTTCATTCCTCAGTTTTGAGGATTTGGGGATGGTTATGCCCACTCTGCCTCAGATTGAGAAGGGGCTCAGATAATATGGGGCAGATGGAAGGAACGGTTTTGCTTGCAGTTGTAGATACTCTCTGTTTTGGGGGATGGGGATTGTCCATGATCATAATTTGTTAGGTGTTCTGGGTGAGTCCAATGAACTGAAAAGTAGGTGTCGGCCACAACTCTTTGGAGATTCAGGGCTCAACCAGCATATGAATAGACATAAGATTTAAGTCTCTGACACATATATTTAATATTCTAGTGTTAAATATAGGCTTGAATAAAATGAGTAGAAGAATCATATGTAGGGAAATTATAAATTAGTCTAACTCTGCTACAGTGGGGAAATAGGTTGTCATACATTCCAAGGAAAGGCCCACAACAGGGTGCTGATTTCAAGGGGCCTTGCCTATAGTGTCTGGATGATTCTACATTCCTCAGAGGACCTCATTTTGAGGCTTCAAATGTTCAATGCTCCATTGTCAAAAATGTGCTATTCCATCCCTGGTGGTTAATTTTCTGGCCTGTAAGCCACAAATTAGCTATTTCTATAGAAATACCATCTCTTTTAAACAGTCATCAATTAAAGCATCACAGAGGAATCCCCAAAAAGGGTATGCAATATTATGTCACTTCTAAGAGATAAGGAAAACTCTGGCACAAAGTTAACATTATTTCTTGGAACATGCCAAGCAATCTTCCTTGCAAATTATTCCCAGGTATGATGGGATGGTACATTATCAGCAATCCTCACTGTAAGAGGCCTTATCAGGGTGAACAGAAAGGGATTCTCCTGCTCACTATGTGATCACAGTAGCTCCCTGGTATACTTGCAAGTGAAATTTCCATTTGAACAGGACCTGAACAAAAATTTTAATTTGATTTATTTTACCTCCAAACAAAACAAAAAGGCAGACACACACACAAAGCATAAGTTACTTCAAGGAAACAAAAATTATATCACATAAAATTCAAGCTCCTTAAATGGTTTATATATTTTACTTGTGATAAAATTTTGAGCTTGACAAATTTGTAGAGAAATAATGGTGGTAGAAGAAATATTGTTCTCAAAGTTAGAGTGTTTTAGTTTCTCCCAAAATTTGCTCCTTAGCTAATCAAGCCTGGTTGTTAGAAATGCAAATATAAAATTTATGTTCAACAATTTACATGTAATGAAAATGTAATTTTAGAATGTGATTTATATAGTCATTTATAAACATATCTTCTAAATATTAATAATAATATGTGTTCTTAATACACCCCTGCAGTTTTAAGGTATTATTTTCTGCCCTGGTACTTCTAGTACATAATAATTGTAAATAAAATCACAGTAAATGATACACTAAAAAGTATAATTTCTTATATATCTAGCAATTATTTTCTGTTTTCCTGAAATTATTATTATGTAAGATATAGTTCTATGAGCATGATATCTGGATTCAACCAAACATGGTAGACTCACAGGGCCAACACTTAATGGTGAGAATCTGTTTTAAATTACTTAATTTTCTGTACATTTTTCTTCATCTAAAAAATATGTAACATTGTAATAAGTATAATACCTATAATGTTTCATGTGGATAAGTGTTTTAAAAAGGAGAAGCATTAATATTTGTTTCAAGGGTCAAGTGGAAGCCTCTGATACCTCCAAACAACAGGCCTTCCCATTGGGCCCCAGAGAACTTAAAAGTGGGACAACAAATTAGAACAGCAAATAGCAGTGGCCCCTCTGCTGTATGAGGAACAGGGAATAGAAAAGTCTTAAAAAGGCATAACCTGGGGCTCCAAGGTGCTTTCTCACCCTGCAGCTTAGTCACAACCATGGCTGGAGTTGCATACTGATTTTCTTTGCTTGTTTCTTAATAAATTCTTTACTTCCTTGACTATCATGAAAAAATAATAATAATAGTTTCAAGTAAACTCTAATTATGCAATATATATGATTTTTCTATTATATAATATACAAATGGTGATTTATATCTAATATTTATTTGATAGTCAAAGTTTCATTTTCAGTCATATCTTGCAATTTACCTTTTATTATAAATTTCTAGAATGAATAAATGAAATTTTTTTAGGTCAAAATACAAGATCATATAAACCAAAGCAATTTGGAAGTCATTCATGCGAAGTATCAACTTTGATTTCTCAACAGTTTGCAACAGTTGAATGCTAAAGGGAAGTAGGAATAACGCAAACACGCCTAACTTCATCCTTATGGGTTTGACTGTCTCTGGAGGGATCTGGCAGGACCTTTTTATGTTATTTCTTTTTATATACCTGATTACTCTGTTCGGAATGCAGGGATGATACTGTTAATTCGCCTGGATCTCCAGCTTCATACCTTTATATAATTTTTCTCAGTCACCTGTCACTCCTTGACCTCAGTTTCTCAATGTTCATCACATCTAAAACCTTAAAGAACCTATGGACTTCGACTAAATATATTTCATTCATGGTCTGCTTCACTCAGATATATATTTTTGTTTTCATGGGTGCCACTGAATATTCCCTTTTGTCTTTAATAGCTTGTTACTACTATGCAGCTATCTACAATCCTCTATACTACCAAGTTGTTTGTCCAAGACACTTTGTCATGCCTTCATCCCTAGGTCTTCCTTCATTGGCTTTATTGACTACTTGGTCAATATTCTTTGCATAAACATTGGAGTTTCAGAAAAGCAGAAAAGCAACTCCAATGTAATCTATTACTTTTTCAGTGACACATCACCAATTTTAGCCCTGTCCTACACTGACACTCATGACACTGAAATCAAAATAATATTCCCATTGCCTTAAATGTAATGTTGCCTCATTACAAACAGTGTTTCCTACATATCTATTCTGTCTACTACTCTGCAAATTAATTCCACTTCAGGAATGTGAAAAGCATTTTCTACTTGCACCTCCCATCTCAGTCCTCGTGTTTTATACTATGGTGATATCCATGATGAATACCCTCATTTATAGTCTTAGGAAGAAAGAAATGAAAATTATTTTCTTTAGAGTCATACAGAAGAGAGAAGACACAAGGTATTTGAAATGATAGTGATACTGAATATTTGACACCATTTTTTTCTTTTTTTCCTATTTTTGTATTTACTTGGCCTCTTTCTAAACACAGTGGCATCCTTTAATTAGTTTGCATTTCTGTTGCCCCATCTTGCACTTGATGACACATGCCCTAGAATATTTCCAAGAATATCTTTTTAAAAATCTACATAGTAATTGGAAGCCATGGAATATGTGTTAAACCTGTGGTTTAAATATGTTTTTCTAAATAAATTAGTGTCTAAATACCTCTATGGATAATTTTAAATCAATAGAATTTTTATAAAGATTAAAACTAATGTTGAATATAAAAATTTAATCCAGTTCTAAAAAATTCTTATATTCATGCAAACTTTTGAATATCCAATGTCTTTTGTTATGAAAATATCTGCTGGGATTTTAAAAATACTTCACTTTATCATATTCATAAACACACAAACAGCTACAATAGAAAATCATATTTCAATATTTTGTCTTAGAGCAAAGTAAAATTTAGTGACAGAATTAAATTATAGAAAAAAGTATGTGTGAATATTGAAGATAAGCTGAAAAACATTTTAAAATATTAATAAAAATTGAAATATCTTAACCATTTCTGACAGTTTTATTTATGGTTTTCTGGACAAAATTTTGTATTTGTTTGTATATATTGCATGTTTATACAAAATGATTGTTATTTTCTATTTCTCGTTTCCAGCTTTCAGTTTCCACTGTTCCTTACAATATATGATAAATCCCTTGTCATTTAATTTGTGAGATGAATGTTTTCTTAAAAAATAAGCAAGATCAAGAATCTTTATTTGTAATGGTTTAAGACCTGAAGTTTCATAAACTCATGAGGCTGCAGAGCTGCAGGCAGTAAAATCTCTTTTCTGTCTACCTGCTAATCATTTGAAAACCCTGTCATTCTGTGATATGTTAACAAGCTTCAGGAATTAGTAATTTTTTGATTAATTTCAGTATGATTTTTAAAAATTTACTTTTCCCCTAATTCCTATAATTTTGTTATACTCTTTATAAAGAAATAAATTCATGAGTTAAATTCTTTACACACTAAAAAATTTAATAGAGAAAATTTGCAAAGTTAAAAATATATAATGAATCCAAATTTTGTTACATTCCATAAAATTTAGTTAAATAGTTTGATAATATTTCCATCAAAAATTACTTATATAAACTGGAATTGCAATTTTACATTTTCTGCTATTCTAGTTATATTTAAGAAAGTTTGTTTTAGTCTTCTTCCAAGTAATCGATGGTTTTATTTAAACTTTTACAATCGTTATTAGTTATATATAATTTGCATTGAAGTAGTGTGAATTCTTTTAACTTTTTAAATTTTTTTTTTAAAATTTAGATTACATAAATGTTACATGAAAATATAGGGATTTCCATATGCCCCACTTCCCACACCTCCCAAAATCTCCCACATAAATATCCTTCAGTAGTGTGGCACATTCATTGCAACTGATGAATCCTGGGGCTTTGCTATTAAGCATGGACCATAGTTCACATTGCAGACCACATTCTCTCCCACACAGTTCTGCATGTTATGTGATGATATAAAATGGCCTATATCTGTCGATGCAATGTCACTCAGGATGATTCCAAAGTCCCAGAAAACCCCCCATATTACAATTGTTTTTCTCTCTACCTGCCTCTAGAGCCTACAGTGCCCACTGGCTCCACATCAATGTTGTAATTTATTCCATTGTTAGAATCACAATATGTCTACAGTAGAATAACAGTAAGTTCACTGTACTCCATAGCTCTCCCCGCAATCCTGAGGATTCTGGCATGTTGATGTCCACACAACCTCCAATTGAGAGGGGGCTTATATCCCTTGGGGTATATGGCTAGGACTATCCTGCCTGCAGCTGCAGACTTTCTCCGTTCCCTGAGACGGCCATTGACGATCATCATCTCCCCACCACTTGTCCTGTGTGAGTCCAATAAGTTGTAGAGTACATCTTGCAACTCTGCTGAGTTTCTGGGCCCAGTTGGCACTTGAACTTGGACAACCCAAAGACTCAAGTTTATGGACATACACCTACAAACTCTAGCACCAAGTATATGTTTAAATAGAAGGACAGATGAGCCAAGTGCACGGCAGACATAATTGAGTCCAACTCTGTCACTCTCAGGAGCACAAACTCCAAAGTAGGGCCCACTGGCAAGGCACCAACTCTGGAGCTATCTGCCCTGACCATAGGTCCTGGGTGTCTCCAGAGCCCTCAGGAGGCACACTATTTGGGGTGGTATCCACTTTGGAAGTCTATGAGATCCTGCTGAGATGTGTGTAAACATTACCTGTGGGATGACCTTCTGACTCATTTTGAAGTCTCTTAGCCATATAAACTCATTTGTCTTTACCTTTTCTCCCTTTTTTTGAGGTCTTTTTCAAGTTGCGTTGCTATTTAGTGCTTGGTAGTAATCCCTCAGTGACAGGGAGGCTCATCCCCAGTAGACATGTCCCATGCTAGGGGGAAGGTAATGCATTCATATGCTGAGTTTGGCTTAGAGAAGCCACATTTGAGCAACAAACAGGGTCTAAGGAAACAACCCTTAGGCACCCCATAACAATAGGCTAAGTTTCAATTTCAAGAGCAAAGACTTGTAAGGCTAGTCATCAATAACAAGGGCCCATCAGTGGATCATCCTCCTTTGCTAGACTCTGTCCCTACACTTGGGGGACTGTTGCTGCTCCCTTGGAGAATGTAGCAAAGCTCTCCTGGATGGGAATTCAGTATGCTCTCGTTTATTGTGTGAGAATACCCCATGAACATTTGAACATTTTTATATACCTTATATGTATGCTCAGGTGAACTTCCTCCCATGCATCCCCCATCCCTGAAACCCCACACCACTGATCCTCCCTGACCCCAGTTGAAACCCTTCTGTGATCCAAAGTGTCTTTAAAGATGAAGCCATTACAATAGCTGAATACAATTAATAGGAAAATGAATTAATAATGATAAGTTTAAATACAAGAGATAAAATACATAAAAATGTAAAAAAAACTAAAACTAAAATAAAATTAAAAGATTTGGATATTTAAAAAATGAAAATTATTAAAAGGTTTTTTTTCGACATTTTCCTTTTCATTACTGCAATATTTGGTGTCACCTCTGTACCCTGGCACCTTCCCCCATTCATTCCCCAGTGTCTCACTATTTTTCATTTTGTTTTCAAAGAAGTTTTAGGTCACAGCAAAGTCACACACAGAATATAGGGGACTCTCATACACCCAAACATCCTCCCCCTTAAGAGTAATAACAATGAATGTTAATAGATTAAACTCACCAGTCAAGAGACACAGACTGGCATAACAGATAAGGAAATATGACTCGTCTATATGCTGTCTACAAGAAACCCATCTTATACCCAAGGATTCAAGGAGGCTGAATGTGAATGGCTGAAAAACAATCTTACAAGCAAACAATAAATAAAAATGGCTGGGAGTAGCTATACTAATATTGGACAAAATAGACTTTAAATGCAAACCTATTGTAAGAGACAAAGAAGGACACTATACATTAGTAAAAGGGGTAATCTTCCAAGAAGAAAGAACAATCATAACAATTTATGCACCTAACCAGGTCACCTCAAAATACATGAGGCAAAAAATGGAAAAACTAAGTGTAGAAATTGATACCTCTACAATTATAGTGGGGCTTTAATACACCATTATCACCATTAGTCAGAATACCTTGGTAGAGAATCAATAAAGAAACAAAGACATTTAATAATTCATTAGAGGATCTGGACTCTCTCTCTATATATATACATAGTACACTACACCAAA
>JAQZBX010042515.1:0-11918 GCA_029593785.1 Cabassous unicinctus
ACTATATGTTGGGTCACAAACTAGGTATCAATAAACCCAACAAGATCAAAATTATATGAAGTTCTTTCTCATCATAAAGGAATAGAGTTGGACTTCAAAAAGAGGCGGAAAAGGGAAAATTCACACATATATGGAGATTTAACAACAAACTCTTAATCAGTGGGTCAAAGAAGAAATTTCAAGAGAAATCAATAACTCTCTGGAGACAAATGACAATGAAAACACAAAATGTCATTACCTGGGATGCAGTGAAAGCAGTGCTGAGAGTGAAATTTATTGCCCTCAATGCTTACATTAAAAAAGAAGAAAGTGCTATAATCAATGACCTAACTACACAGATGGAGGAAGCAGGGGGAAAAAAACAGCAAACTAATCCCAAAGCATGTAGAAGGCATGAAATAACAAAGATCAGAGCAGAAATAAACGAAATTGAGAAGAAAAAAACAATAGAATTAGCAAACCAAAGTCGTTTATTCAAGAAGATTAACAAAATCAGCAAACCTTTAGCTCAACTGAGTAAGAAAAAAAAAAAAAGAAAAGATGCAAATGAATGAAATAAAAGATGAAAATGAGAATATTACTACTGACTCCACAGAAATAGGAGAGGTCATAAAAGGATACTCTGAACAACTTTATGCCAAAAATCTAGACAAAGTAAATGAAATGGAAAAAATCCTAGGAACGTAAAAACAACCTACACTTACCCTAGATGAAATAGAAGCCCTCAACAAGCCAATCACAAGTAAAGACATTGAAATTGTCATCAAACAGCTCCCTAAAATGAAAAGCCCAGGACCAGATTCTTTCACAGGTGAGTTCTGCCAAGCATTCAAAGAAAATTTAATACCAATCTTATTCAAGAAATTCCAAAAATGTGACCAAGAAGGAATGCTACTAAACTCATCCTATGAAGCCTATATCACCCTAATACCAAAGTTAGATAAAGACATGAAAATAGAAAATTACAGACCCATTTCTCTAATGAATGTGTATGCAAAAATGCTCAATAAAATTCTTGCTAATTGAATCCAACAACACATTAAAAGCATTATTCATCATGATGAAGTAGGTTTTATACCAGGCATGCAAGGGTGGTTCAACACAAGAAAATCAATCAGCATTATTCAGCACATTAAAAAATCAAAGAAGAAAATCACATGACCTTATCGATTGATGCAGAAAAGGCATTTGACAAAACACAGCAGCCTTTCTTCATAAATATACTATGAAAGATAGGAATTGAAGGAAATTCTCTCAACATGATAAAGACCATATATGAAAAACCCACAGCTAACATTATATTTAATGGTGAAAGACTGAAAGCTTTCACACTGAGATCAGTGACAAGACAAGGATGCCCACTGTCACCACTGAGGTTCAATATAGTGCTAGAGGTTCTAGGTAGAGCAATCAGGCAAGAAAAATAAATAAAATTCATCCAAATCAGAAAGGAAGAAGTAAAACTTTCAATATTCACAGATGATATGATCGTATATCTAGAAAGTCCCAAAAAAAACTACAAAAAAGCTGTTGAGCTAATAAAGAATTTCAGTAGTCAGGATATAAGATCAATATGCCAAAATCAGTGGTGTTTCTATACAATTGTAATGTGCAATCTGAGGAGGAAGTCAAGGAAAAAATGCCAATGACAATAACAACTAAAAGAATTAAATTTTTTGGATACTCGGACGTTTTGGATGTAAAACACTTGTATTCAGAAAACTACAATGTATTGCAAAAAGAAATAAAAAAACATCTAAATAATTGGAAGAACCTTCCTTGCCCATAGATTGGAATACTAAATATCATTAAGATGTCAATTCTACCCAAATTGATATAAAATTCAATCCAATCCCAATAAAATTTGAACTATCATTTTTTAAATAAATGGATAACACAATTAGTAAATTATCTGGAAGGTTAAGAGGTCCCAAACAGCCAGAAATATCTTAAAAAGGAAAAGTGAAGTTTGAGGACTCTCACTTCCAGACTTTACAACATATTACCTAGCTACACTGGTTTAAAAAAAACCAGCATGGTGTTGGCATAAAGATAGACACATATACCAGTGGAACTGAATTGATGGCTCAAAAACAGACCCCACCTCTATGGCCAAGTGAGTTTTGATGAACCTGTCGAACCCACCCTGCTGAGGCCGAACAGTCTATTCAACAAACAATGCTGTGAGAACTGGATATCCATAGCAAAAAGAAAGAAAGAAGACAGCTATCTCACACCTTATACAAAAATTAACTCAAAATGGATCAAAGGCCTAAATATAAAAGCAAGAATCATAAAACTCCTAGAAGAAAATGTAGGTAAACATCCTCAATTTCTGTTAGCAGGTGGTGGATTCTTAAACCTTACACCAAAAGCAGGAGTAATGAAAGAAAACCTGGATAAATAGGACCTCCTCAAACTTAAACATTTCTGTGATTCAAAGGACTTCATCAAGAAGGTGAAAAGGCAGCACACTCAATGAGAGAAAATATTTGGAAACCACATATTCAATAAGGGTTTGATTTCCATTCTATATAAAGAGATCATACTCAACAATAAAAAAGTAAGCAATCCATTTTAAAAATGGGCAAAAGATTAAATAGACATTTCTCCAAAGAAGAAATACAAATGGCCAAAAGCACATGGAACAATGTTCCATTTCACTAACTAAGGGAAAATCAAATCAAAACAAAAATGAGATATCATCTAACACTGCATGGAATGACCATAATTTTAAAAAGACATCAATAAGTACTGGAGATCATGTGGAGAAAGTGGATCACTCCTTCATTATTGGTGAGATTGTAAAATGGTGCAGACTATGTGGAAGACAGTTTGACTGTTTCTCAGGGTGCTAAATATTGAACAGATATATGATCCAGCAATTTCTCTACTAGGAATATATCCACAAGTACTAGAAACTCGGACACAAATAGACATCTGCACATTAATATTCATAATGGTCTTATTCACAACTGAAAAATATGGAAACAACCCAAATGTCCATCAACCAATGAATGGATAAATAAAATGTTGTATATACAAATGATGCTGTAGTAAGAGAAAATGAAATTGGGACACATGATACTATGGATGCATCTTGAAGACATTTTGCTAAATGAAGTAAGCCAGACACAAAAAGACAACTAATTGCATGGTCTCATTAATATGAACTAAATATGTAGAATAAATGTATGGAGTTAAAACCTAGAGTATAGGTTATTAGGAGATAAGAGGATGTTTGAGAAGAACTATTAATGCTTAATGCATGTAGAAGTTTTAATTAACTTGACTGTAAATGTGTGGAAATGGATAGAGTTGATCTTAACAAGCTATAGTGAGTTGCAGCTTTTTATGACTGGATTTGTGGCTGAAGTCTGGGCAAGTAAATGTCATTTGAAAGAAAGCTAGAGAATAATCTATGGACTGAATACCCCAGTGAACCCAGAGGTAGGTAAGAATTGTGATTGATGGTGCAGATGCAACAGTGTCCTTCTGTGAGCTGGAGCAGATGTACAGCACTAATGCATGGTGGTGGGAACATGGAGACACATGGGAAAAATAGAATTGGTGTGACCTATGAACTATGGTTAACAGCAATATTATAATATTTTTGCATCAATGCCAAGGATGTACTGTGTTGATTATGGGAGGTATGGAAAAACCACGTGTGCCAAATGTATGCTATGGACCCAGGTTGGTGGTAGTAGTCTGATGATATTATCTCATAATCTGCAACAAATATTCAACCATGGTGAGATGTGTTGGTGAAGGGGTGTTGTATGGGAATGCTACACATGTGCATGATTGTTTTATAAGTTCTCAACCTCTGTAATAAAAATATACTTTTAAAAAATAGGGTGGGTTGAGGGAAAAAGACACCAAATGTAAAATTGGGACTATAGTTAGTAATATTTTGATGATGCTCTTGCATAGTTTGTAACAAATGTTTCACAACAATGCAAGTTGTTGTTGACGGATGATGTACGGGACCCATTTATGATGTTATGCATGATTATTTTGTGAGTTCAAAACATATATTATACACTTTTTATGCATATTCATGTATGAATGATATACTTCAATTAAAATATATATTTTAAAAAGTGAAGTGGATGTTCCTCTATTTTCTGAGGCTGTGTCTTGACCTGGACTTGTGCTCATTCATGGCCTTAGGAATTTCCCCATTTATAGGAATCCATATGTCTTATCAATGAACTAGCATTTTCCCCTCCCTGGTCACACTCTATTATATGTCTTAAAACCTGTAATCCTTTGCCTAGACCACTTTGACATAATTGTTTATTACACTGTATTAGCTGTCTACAACCTGCTTCTGCTAGCATGGCAAATTCTGGATTATCAAGCCAGAGATGATTTTCCTGGTCAGTTTTTCAGGCTACCACCCAATGGACTTGCACTGATATACAGGTATCCAAGTATGTGCAAAAGGGGTTACTCTGCTGCCTCTGAAACAGGGCCAGGGATTCACAGTGGGAGTACAGGCCAGCTCCCTAACACCAGGAACTCAATGGGGGAGAGTCCAGCAAGGCACCATGGGCTGCTATCCTGTTTAAAACTGTATTTTCTTGTTTCAGCAATCACCCAGTTGCTGCAACCCTGTAACTCATTTTCAGATATTTGAGGAAGATGGTGCTTTTAAGTTTAGTTGTTCAAAATTCTGTGAGGGACTATTATGCTGGAGTATTAAAAGACAATGTCTTTAAGCTCCTTCACTCAATCCTCTGTCTGACAAGCTTTACTTTGAAACCATTTGCCAAGCAGCTTTTCTCCATCTGAACAGCTTTCAATGCATTTACAAAACATTGCTTTCTTTTTCCCAGGCAAAAAGTACTCTTCTTAAATAATTTCTCAATTTCATAAAAGTGAATAAATTCATGTAATATGCTTTTCATTCAAATGAATCAAGAATAAAAATAGCTAACTCGGAAGCATCACTTAATTCACACTGGGGTCTATTCTAAGTATTATATAAACATATATAAGTCTTCTCAACAGCTCAATCAGGTAGATACTATATATTTATTTCAGATGAAGAATCTGAGACACACAGTGGTAAAAGGCAGAACTGGGATTAAAACCCAGCCTTTCTGAATTCAGAGCCCATGGATCTAATCAATACATTATGCTGCCTCTTGAGGTCAAAATTAAATGTGAATTGGACTAGAGAAATAATACAACCATTTGTGACTGCTTATTTCCTATACATTGAAGGCACAAACATTTATCCAAAAGAGGAGTATTAATATGCTATCTAGATATCCAGTCCCAAAAGTTCTTCCACCCAAATATAGTCATTGCCTATTCTCTGTCCAAATTTAAACTTATTCAAAATCTTAAATTTTCACTTAAATATATGCTCTGCTCAGAATGCCTCTAAACCTTAGGCAGCCATATGAACTCTTGTCCCTTGCCCAAAAGTACCAACAAATATTTGAAAATGGTTCATATATAATGGCAAAGTGAAGGAAGTTGTGGAGTAAATCCAGTTTCCCTAGAGCATGATGGACCAGTTCCCCATGATATACATGGAGGTCCATTATCTAGATAACTGAGACAAGACTGGGAGACCTTCTTTATGGCATTTATTCTAGACAAAGCATAAATAATCACCATGTGATAAATGATCTCTAATTAGGACACAGCATGTTTAAAGAGTCTGGTAGGTAACTGTATAGAATTAGGCAGGATTTATCCTGGAGAAGCCCCTAACACATCTGACTTGGAGACTACCTAATGAAAGGAACAAGGTTTTGCACTAAGCAACAAAAATATCTTGAGATATTTTTGAGCCCTGGAAACACAAGACACCTGTAGCCAGAGGAATCTTTTGCCACACAAAATGAGCATCAAGGGCAGAGAATCTTGGAAACACTGATGCACAAACTTCTATCAGCTAGTGACCTTCCTAGGAGGTGAACTAAACAACAAAAATGATGAGAAAATGCTTAGGCTGGGGGCAGCCTCCCTCCCTCCCTTCCTACCTCCCTCTCTCCCTCCCTCCCAGTGTTATCACTCATGACCTTTCTTTAGTTGGAGAGGAAAAGGAAAAGTGCTGAGTGGAAATCCCAAAGGTAGTACCCAAGACAAGAAATCAAGACCCTCCACACTATCTGGTAATGTTGAGCCTTTGAAAATATGGTTGAAACTTGAGTAAAGTAATTCCTATTTGTGATTAGCCTAGAACAAGGATTATAGATGTAAAGACCCTATCTTATTTTTTGCCTCTTACTCAGGCATCTATACATCACATTCTTTCAGTCTCAAAAGTGACAGTTTGCCTGCTAAACACAAATATCAGACTTCTGGCTCCAGTCAAGATGGAGAAGTCACATTCTTTGTTAGCTCTTCTTCTTACAACAACAAGGAAAAACCCTGGACATAATACAATAAACATAGGAAGATGCTAAAGGGTGGAAGGAAAAAAGCAAGTTGGCTAAGGACCTCAGGCCTTGAGGAAGAATGTGGTTAGTTCCCTGTGCCTCCCATATGTCCCAAATAGTGTACAAGAGAACATGTCCCAAGACAATCTGCTGTAAAGAGGCTTGACCTTCTAGCCAAAGAACCAGGAAAAGGTAAGGCAAAAACTTTTTTGGTAATACCCACCCACCCAAGCTCCAAATGAAAAACTGTCCAAGGTGACAGTGGGGCTGAACAGGGAGCTGAATGTCCACTCCAGCTGGCAGCAACAAGTCAGAGTGAGGGAATGCAAATTTGCAAGGCAAGGTGGGGCCTGTTTTTGCTTCATTTTTGCTAGGGTGGTGTCTATTGGAACCCAGTAGGGAGTTAAACATCCACCTCTTTGAGGACTGCATCTTGTACATCAACAGGGTAACTGCCTGAAAAGGAGAAGTTTAAATAGAATTCAGAGTCTCATAACCCCAGTGTCTGAGGTTCAATAAAAAAAAAAGATCATGCCTAGCATCAGGAAATTTTAAACATGAATGAGAAAAAATCAACAGATGCCAACAGATGTTGGAATTATCTCAGAAGGATTTAGAGAGAGAGAAAGAACACAGAAATGAAAGGAAGGAAAGGAGAGGAAAGGGAGGAGGGAAAGGGAGGAGGGAAGGGGAAAAAGAAAGGAATGGAAGAAGGGAGGGAGGGGGCAAGGAGAAAAACTGTAGGATATACAAGAACAACTTGCCTTCCACTCATACCTTCTAATGGCCCCCATCTCACTATGAGGATATCCCAAGGCCTAAGTGACCTGCTTCTCCCCACCTCACCCCAGCCCCACCTTCTCCCACTCCAAATCTCAACCTCATCAACAACTAACTACCCAATTGCTCTTCAGCCCTACTAGTCCCCTGACTATTCCTTGAACACACTAGGAACTCATTCCCATATCAAAGGTTTTGATGGGATGCTTTTCCCCAGATATCTGCATGCCTCACTTATTCTTCCTTCAAGTATTGCTCAAGTGACCCTTCTTGGTGATGCCCTCCATTATCACCTTTAAAAATACATTCTCCTCCCCAAAACTCTTTACAATGACTCTATTGCTCTCCCTTTATTTCCATAGCAGTCTCAGTTTCTCATGTACTAAATAATCTACATATATATTATGCATATCCCACCTCCATCTAGAATATAAGCCTGTTCAGGACTGAATTATCTCCTGTTTTGTCATTGTTCTATTGTCAGCAAGAGGAATTATGCTTAATACAAATCAGTCCATCCAAAAATACCTGTTGAATAAATGAATGAATGAACATTCTTGGCAACATCCCTACAATGAATAGGGGATCACTGTCATGTAGTGTTACCCCAGGAAGACCAAAGACTATACAACAAGGTGCACTTTAAAAATCATGTCCAAATCATTTTTAAATATGTATTGAGCACTTAATATGGGCCAGGCACTGCACTAAGTGCTGTACATGAATTATTTCTTTAATGGTCTCTGTAACCATGTCAGGAGTCATCTTATCCTATTTTACAGATGGGAGGGAAAACTGAGCTTTAAAGTGGTCAGGAGAAATGTCAGTGGTCACACAGAGGGCAAGAGGAATAGCTCAGACTAGAGCAAGATTCAAATCAGGAATGTCTGTCACCAAACCTCATGCTCTCAGTCTCCTAATTATTCCACATGCCCATTCCATAAATTTGAATCTACAAATGACCACAATAATGTGGTGCATGTGGGCTGCAAGCCAATGGTCTGCCTGGTCTAAGAAGGATTATTAGAGGTTCCAGCAAAGATAGTGAACAAATGGACTACAGCACATTTATCATCATGTGTAAATAATTTAGCAATAAAGAGGAAGAAGCAGCTGATAGTGAGTGGGAAAATTCTATTAATTATTGACAGATTAACATGTGATACACAAAGTTGCCTTGCTTCTGACCATCATCTATAAATCTTAAGTCTTGATTTTGATAAGTATTGGTCAGCAGATCACTTAGGGTTTTCTTTTGACAACTACGTGAAGTGCAAATACTATGTTGCAATCTATCAGCAGTTCACATCCCTTGATCATAGATTGAGTTCAAGTAGGGTTTGTAGGATGAACTAAAATGCAAATGAATAGAATTCATTACCTCCATGTGGAGGTGGCCAAAAGAGTGGCTGGAGGCAGTGCCTTAACTTCTTCAGGGGACAATTCTAGGTGCACTTCAACCACAGACAATGAGACATCTAGAATCCAGGTGGAGGCCATTAAGGATAAAGGTCCTTATGCTAATTTTCACAAGGCACTTTCTTTAAATATATTTTATCAAATTCTAGTCGTGCCTTAAAGTAAAATAATGGTGACTTTTAAAATAATTTGGTAAAGAGCCAGAGATGTCAGGCAGCTTAAATGAATTAAACTAACTAGACAAGGGGCCTTTAAAATGACAGTTCAGTTTTTGAAGAGATGATCTTATGTTATCCTCTCAGACAATAACTATCTATTCAAACAACTCCTAGTTACTGGTAATAAAACCATAACATAACCATATGGGATCATGCTTTCCATTTCATTTTCAACATCTAATAAAACATGCCTTCTCAACTGAGAAAAATGTTAAGACTAAACTGAGAATAAAATGTCAAAAGGATAAAGAGATTTTAAGTGTTCCCTTTTTAAGTTGACCATGTGCTTGATATTGTCATAAGCATCAGAGACACAGAAAGGATATAGACCCTATCCCTACCCTGTGGAAATTTGAATTCCTCATGGAGAAAACAGACTTAGAAATCCATTATTACTTGATAAACTAGTAAGTTTCACCCAGAGAAAAAAAAGCAGCATACAGAGAGGGAGAGAACAATTCTTCCTGGACAGTCAGGAAGAGGTTCCATTTCATCCAATGTAAAACAATAAGGAGATTTTCCCAGAATGAGAAAGAGGTGAGAGGAACAACAGAAATATTTATGAAGCAGGAATTGAGAATCATAACATATACAAATCTGAATACCTTCTTGTGGAAAGAAACTTCTTGGCAGGAAGTGGAAGAAATAAAATAAATATGCATCATCATGACTGAAATCCACACACAGTGTCTCTCAATACCCACGAGGTCCTCATTAAAGTGTCTGAACACTGGATGTGGCATGATGGGATCCTAAAGAAGTCAGAAGAAAGGATTTGGAAATATAACATGAAACATAAGCTCTTGTCTAAGAAAGGGAACTGTTCTTTGAGAATTCAAGTTGGCTTGCCATAGTAACTCACCTTGGATATATTTAGAAACTTCCTATTTGAGGCCTTTCTCCAACTGTGTATGGGTAAATACCCTAACCAAATTCATCAGGTTTACAAAATGAATAGAGAGTATTTTTCCATGTATCACTACTTAGACATCTATGATGTGAAACTTTTCTTACTAATCCCATGACATCTTTGATGGCAGATTTTAATTGGATTTTATTTGGGTTGCCAGAAACCAGAGCCAAGGCCAGATTCTCGGGCCCATAACTTGTGCAGATCATAGGGACCCATGCTCAGAAGGTCTCTGCTTTGCTTAATACTCTGTTCTCAGCATCTTGAAATTCTTTTTTAAAAAATATTGACTGCTTCATGAATTTGCATGTCATCCTTGTACAGGGGCCATGCTAATCTTCTCTGTATCATTCCAATTTCAGTATGTGCTGCTGAAGTGAGCACTTTGAAATTCTTAACCATTTTTCTTTAACTTGTGTTTTGTAAGTGAATTCCAACAGGGCTGTGTAGCAGAGGAGATATACAATATGGATACCTATCATTCCTTTATACCTCATTAGCCTGTAGCATTCACAACATCACATCAGCACAAAATTACAGTAAACCTATGATGGATGGGTGTTAAGCAATACTCAGTGTGTGTACAAAGGTAAGCATTTTGCCTCTATAAGTAAAGAGGACTCTAACAGCTCCAAGAAGCCACCCTTTCCTTTCAAACTAGACCTCACTTCCAAGGTAAAAGGAAGAAAATTACCTGAGAACACAAAACAACCAAGGGCCCCTATCATATTTTTTGCTACGTGTGTTCCCCTCTTATAGTCAACCACTTACAGCAAAAATGATAACAGAAGGAAAGGGAAAGATAGGGCAACTAACAGTTCCTTTCCTTCAGTCTTTCTTTATCACTAAGCTAAAGGTAGAGTGTGTTGGACAAATGTGCACATATCAAAAAGCAAAATGAAAATAATCATTTTAGTTTTGTTCAGGGTTTCAAATAGTCTACTAAGAACAAAATACATGCACATTGAAGGAGCTAAGAAATAGAAATTGTGTAATTTAATGATTACACATACAAGTTAAATGCTCTTACATTTATATTTAAAAGTTACTCTGGGAGAGGAAGGCAGGATGGCATCAGTTTAGGTGGGCAGTCACCATCTGTCTCACAAGGACAGCTTTTTGGTGACAGGATCCTGTCCAAGTAGGCTGTTCTGAGTGCCCACAGAGTGACAGCTTTTGGGACTTCAATCAGGAGGGAGCTAGACAGGGAGATAGATTGCTCAAGATAAAACCATGAGTTTTTAGCACCGTGGAAATGGTGGACATGGATGGCTAAGCCCCACCCTCAGGACAAAGAGCTAGGGTGAGCCCTGACTACCATCAGCAACCCGGCAAGAGGGAGCATTCTCTGAGAGTGGGAGGGTTTTGGCAAAAGGTGGAGAGGGGTTTCCTTTCTATGGGTTTGGTTGTCTGGACCCTGTTAGAGCTTTGGGAAGCACACCAATTGGCTTTAAGTGGCACCAGGCTGAAGGGAGAGGCGAATCTGCTGAGGAAGCCTGATTTACCTAGCCACACTGGGATATGGAGGCTTGGTTTGAGAGAGGGTGGACTCAGAAAATTTTAGAGTAACACCCTGAGGACAATCAGAGATTCAGCTCCCCTAATGGAGTCAGGAAGAGGGAAATGCTCAATAGGTTTCAACAAGCCTATATGGGGTCCCCTGGGTGGAGGGAGAAGTCTAGAAGATGCTTATAAATCATTTCAGTGCAGTGAACTTGGTTGTCTGGACCCCCTTAGAGCTTTGGGTAGTACACCAGCTGGCTTCAAGGGGCACCAAGCTGAGGGGAGAGGCAAATCTGCTGAGGAAGCCTGATTTACTAACCACCTTGATTTACAGAGGCTTGGCTTGAGAGAAGGCAGACTCAACCAATCTAATAGTTTGGCAATGAGGACTATCAGAATTTCAACTCCCCTAAGGGAGTCAGGCAGTTGGTAGTGCTTAATAAGTTTCCACAAGCCTATTTAGGGACCCCTGGGAGGAGGGGTTGATATAGAAGAGGCTTGTAAACCATTTCAGTGAGGCAAACTCAGTCATCAGGGTCCCATTTGAATTTTAAAAGGGAACTCAACCTGACCAGGAGAGGTGAATGGCGATATACTCATATAGCCTGCTGAATTCTGCTGACACAGGAGAGCAAAACCTTCCCAGGGGAAAGTGACTAAATAGCTTTATGAAGAGATAACTGA
>JAQZBX010042515.1:12018-22089 GCA_029593785.1 Cabassous unicinctus
TTCTCAAAAAAAAAAAAAAAAGCTTACTTAAAAAAGTTTCTTTACTTGCTAAAATCCACCTCAAAACCTGCAGAGAGTAGCCTGCAGAATTATTCATTGTTGAACATAGGCAGACTGAGAGGCTCCACAAGGGCCCAAGAGGGAACAGTGTTTTTCCTTAGCTTTGTTTGACTGCTTGCTTGTGTGTGTGTTTGTTTGTTTGTTTCTTGCTTTTCTTTCCTGTTTCCTCTCCCACCCTTTTTAATTAGGTGCTCCTAGCTTGTTTCTTATTTGCTGTGCTTCTTCTTCCTTTTTTTCCCATTTTCTGTGCATATTGGTTTTGTCTACTAATGCTATATCTTTTCCTTCCTTCATCTTTTGATCTTCTGTTTTCTGTTGTGGTTCTTACTTTCCACCTTTTTTCATTAATCCTCAACTTTACTGGTTTCAATTTCTATCTTGTCTGTTTGGTTTTCTTTTTTTTTTTTATTAAAAATTTCCTTTCAGTCTTTTCTTTACTCTTTCTCTCTTCATCATTCTGGCCTTTTACATCATTTCATATATTTTTCTCTACTGGGTTTCCCATTCCATTGTAGGTACTTCCCACTTTTTCCCCTATTACTCTATACTGCTTACATGAATTAAATATTCATTTTACTAAGTCTTATATGACCTCTCTTCTAACTTTTATTATTATTACAATTATCATTTTCCCTTTCTTGCCTCTTTCAATTTTACAGTCCTTAATCTTTTTCCTTCAAGGGAACATAGAAAAGAGTAAGGAAATAGAACAAGAAAACAAAGTGTCAAAGAGAAAACTTAATACACATACAAAATCAGAAGCTAAACAAAACTCTAGAGCAGAGAGAGAAGCTAATCAACTGAATGAAACCATCAAGATAAAATGATGACCAGAGGGCAACAAAAAATTACAAACCATATTGAGAAACAGGAAAACATTGACCAGTCCAATGACCAAACCAAAAACCAGGAAAGGATGCATAACATCAAAGAAATAATCAAAACTGTCCAAACAAATATCATGAACAAATTTAATGAAGTAAAAGAAGAGATTAAAGATGTTTAAGAAGGCACTGGGAGAACATACTGAATAATTGCAAACATACATAAAAAGATTACAGATAAGATGATGATGAATGGCACAACCCAAGAAAGAAAGAAACAAACAAAATGCTGGAATCATATAATAGCAGATTTGAAGAGGCAGAAGAAAGAATTTGTGATGAGGAAGACAGTACAACTGAAATCAAATGCATAGTAGAACAGACAGATAAAAAGGTAGAAAAAATTCAGCAGGGACTTAGGGATTTAACCAACAACACAAAATGCACAAACATATACATTATAAGGATCCCAGAGGAGAAAAGAAGGGGAAGGGATCAGAAAGAGTGTTGAAGGAAATAATGGCTGAAAATTTCCCAACCCTATTGAGAGAGATGCATGTACATTTCCAGGAAGCACAGTGCACCCCAAACAGTATAAGTTCCAACAGGCAAATGCCAAGACACATACTTGTCAAAATATCCAATGCTCAAGACAAAGAGAAAATATTCAAGGCTGCAAGAGAAAAGAGAACCATCACATACTAGGGAAGCACAATAAGATTAAGTGCTGATTTCTCATCTGAAATTATGGAGGCAAGAAGACAGTGGTATGACATAGTCAAAGTATTAAAAGAAAAAACATCCAGCCATGAATTCTCTATCTAGAAAAACTGGAATTTAAAATGATGGAGAGTTCAAAATATTCATAGATAAACAGCAATTAAGAAGTTTGTCAATAAGAAACTTGCACTTCAAGAAATACTAAAGGAAGTTCTACAAGTTGAAAGGAAGAAAACAGGGGAGAGAGAGTTGGAGGAGAGTGTAAGAACAAAAAGACAAAAAGGGAAATTAAAAAAAAAAACATATGACATGCATTAACCCAAAGAAAATATCACTGATGCAAGAAATTCCTTGTGAGCAATAACACTGAATGTTAATGGATTAAACTCACCAGTCAAGAGACAAAGATTGGTAGAATGGATAAGGAAATATGATCCATCTACATGCTGTCTTCAAGAAACCTAACTTCGACTTAATGATTCAAGGAGGCTGAAGGTGAACGGCTGGAAATCAATTTTACAAAGAAACAATAGTCAAAAAATTGGCAGGAGTAGCTATCTTAATATAAGACAAAAAAAATTAGTCTTATATTATTGTCTTATATTAAAACTATTGTAAGAGACAAAGATGGACACCAAATATTAGTAAAAGGGGTAATCTCTCAAGAAGAGACAACAATCATAAACATTTATGCACTTATTCGGGGTGCATCAAAATACATGGAGCAAACTGTGGAAAAACTAATTGGAGAAATAAATGCCTCTACAATTGTAGTGGGGTACCTTAATACATAATTATCACCATTAGACAGAACATCTAGACAGAGATCAATAAAGAAACAAAGACTCTGAATAATATATTAGAGGACTTGGACCTAATAGACATATACAGAACACTAAGCCCAAATACAGCAGGATTTACATTCTTCTCCAGAGCACATGGATTATACTCCAAGATAGACCACATGCTAGGCCACAGAATAACTCTCAATGAATACAGAATGACTGAGATTATAAAAAGTAGTTTCTCTGACCACAATGGAATGAAATTGGAAATCATTAATGGCCAGAGCAACAGATTAGGCCCAAAAATATGGAAGATAAACAACACACTCTTAGACAAACAGCGGGTCAAGGAGGAAATCTCAAAAGAAATCTGTAACTATGCTGAAACTAATGAAAATGACAACACTACATATCAGAATTTATGGGATGCAGCCAAAGCTGTCCTGAGAGGGAAGTTCATACCCATAAATACATATATTATAAAAGAAGAAAGAGCTAAAATGAAGACCTAACTGCACACCTGGAGGAACTGGAAAAACAACAACAAACTAAACCTAAAGGAAGTAGAAGAAGGAAATATCAAAGATTAGAGCAGAAGTAAATGAAATAGAAAATAAGAAAGCACTAGAAAAAATAAACCAAATCAAAAGCCAGTTCTTCAAGAAGATCAATAAAATTGACAAACCCTTAGCCAGACTAACAAAGAAAAAGAGAGAACAGATTCAAATACACAAAATAAGGATTCAACAATTGGATACCACTACTGACCACACAGAAATAAAGACTTTCATAAGAGGATACTTTGAAAAATTATATGCAAACAAGAATGATAATTAAGATGAAATGCACAAACTTCAAGAAACTTACAAACAGCCTACAATGATGAAAGAAGAATTTGATGAACTCAATATTCCAATTACAAGTAAAGAGATAGACTCAGTCACCAAAACCGCCCAACTAAGAAGAGCCCAGGACACATGGCTTCACAGCTGAATTAAACCAAATATTCCAGAAAGAGTTAACACAAATCCTGCTTAAACTCTTCGAAAAAGGAGAAGTAGAAGGAACATTGCCTAACTCATTTTATGAGGCCAACATTACCCTAATACCAAAGCCAAAAAAGATACCACAAGAAAGCAAAATGACAGGCCAATTTCTCTAATGAAGCTAGATGCTAAAATCCTCAACAAAATACTTGCTAATCACATTCAACAGCATATCAAAAGAATTATACACCATGGCCAAGTGGGTTTCATCCCGGGTATGCAAGGATGGTTCAATATAAGAAATCATACAATGTAATATACAACGTAAAAAGATTGAAAGAAAAAAATCAGATGATCATCTCTAGAGATGCAGAAAAACATTCAACAAAATACAACATCCTTTGCTGATAAAAACACTGCAAAGGATAGGAATAGCAGGAAACTCTCTGAACATGATAAAGGGTACATAAGAAAAATTCAAAGTTAACATCATCTTCAATGTTGAAATCATAAAAGCCTTCCCTCTGAGATTGGGAACAAGACAAGGATGCCCACTATCACCACTCCTATTTAACATTGTCTTAGAAGTACTTGCTCAATCACTGACAGAAGAAAAAGTTATCCAAATTGGAAAAGAAGAAGTAAAAATTTCATTATTTGCAGATGACATGATCCTATACATAGAAAGTCCTGAGAAATCTACAACAAAGCTTCTAGAACTTATAAAGGAGTTCAGTAATGTCACAGGGTATAAGATCAATGCTCAAAAATCAGTATCATTTCTGTACACCAATAAAGAGCAATCTGAGGAGGAAATCAAGAAAAAAATACCATTTACAATAGTAACTAAAAGAATGAAATACCTAGGAATAAATTTAACTAAAGATGCAAAGGACTTATATACAGAAAACTACACAATGCTGTTAAAGGAAATTATAGAAGACTTAAATAAATGGAAGAATACTACGTGTTCATGAGTAGGAAGACTAAACATCATCAAGATGTCTATCCAACCCAACTTAATCTACAGATTTAATGCAATGCCAAAAACATCCACACTGTATTTTTTAAGGAACTGGAAAAACAAACTACAAAATATATTTGGAAATGTAAGAGGCCCTGAATCGCCAAAGACATATTGAAAAAGAAAAATGAAGTTGGAGGTGTCACACAACCTGACATTAAATCATACTACAAGCCTACAGTGCACAAAACTGCATAGGATTGGCAGAAGGGTAGACCTACTTACCAATGGAACCGAATTGAGAGTTCTGATACAGATCCTCATATAAACAGCCTTCTGATATTTGACAAGGCTATCAAGCCCACTCAGTTGGGAGAGAATGGCCTATTCAACAAGTGGTGCTTGGAGAACTGGATATCCATATCCAAAAGAATGAGAGAGGAATACCATCTCACTCCTTGTACAAAAATCAACTCCAGATGGATCAAAGATCTTAATATAAGAGCCAAATAATAACAACCTTGAAAGATAATGTTGGGAAGCACCTACAGGACTTTGTAATAGGAAATGGTTTCATGAACTTCACACCCAAAGCACGAGCAGCCAAAGAAAAAATAGATAAATGGAATCTACTCAAAATTAAAAACTTCTTCACCTCAAAGGATGTTATGAAGAAAATAAAAAGGAAGCCTTCCCAAAGGGAGAAAATACTTGGCAACCATATATCTGAAAGGAGCCTAATCCCCAGCATATATAAAGAAATCCTACACCTCAAATATAAAAAGACAAACAATTCATTTAAAAAATGGGCATTTGACCTGAAAAGACATTTCTCTAAGGAAGAAATACAAATGGCTAAAAGCACATGAAAAAATGCGTGGCATCACTAGCTATCAGGGAAATGCAAATCAAAACTACAATGAGATACCATATTACACCCATTAGAATGGCAGGTATTAAAAAACATCAGACTGTAAGGGATGGAGAGGATGTGGAGGAATGGGAACCCTAACCCATTGCTGGTGGGATTGTGGAATGATCCAGCCACAGTGGAGGACAATTTTGTGGTTCCTCAGAAAACTAACAATATATCTTCTTTATGATCCAGCAATTCCACTGCTGGGTATATACCCAGAAGAATCAAAAGCAAAGACACGAACACATATATACACACCAATGTTCATAGTGGCATTGTTCACTATCACCAAAAGTTGAAATCAACCCCGGTGCCCATCAACAGACTAATGGATAAACAAAATGGAGTACATATGTACAATGGAATATTACTCAGCTGTAAGAAATAATAAAGTACAAAAACACAGAATAACAGGGATGAATCTTGAAGACCTTATGTTGAGTGAAGGAAGCCAGGCAATGAAGAATCAACAGTACATGGTCTCATTGATATGAATTGAGGAAAATGAGCAGTCTCCGAGAACCATTGTCTGAAAGATAGGTTAACAAGAGAGAGAAAGAGAAGAGAAGATTGTGAGCCATCACCCATACAGAGATAATCAATGGTAAAGTGATAGAAAATAGTGGCATATTGAAGGATTTGACAGGAGGGTAGTGATATTACTGGTTTTGGGGGTGCAGGGTTGACAGATGGGTAATTAGAAAGGGTGAGTTAGAATACCCAGGATACTGGGGGTGAGATGGGAGAGGGACCAGGTGAACACGTGATTTGTGGGTATGATGTTGAAAATGCAGTTGTGGGAATGCTCTTATGGCAATATGACAAGGGAGTGTCACTGGTTTAGGGTGTTGTTTGTGGGGCATTCAGGAAGAAGCATATCTGGAGCAGGTTTCTGGAGTGTGTTTGAGTGTTCATCCTGTCATAATGTGTTGTGTCAGTGGGTGGAGACCCACATGGTGAGTGGGAAGAAGATGGGCCCCCATCTTTGTGAGGACCGATTCCCCCAGAAACAGACAGGTGGGTGTCTCTTATGAGCAAGGGTGGATCCTTATAGGGGAGGACAATCAGCATGTCAAGACCTCTTGTTGCATGTAACTATGAATCTTGTTATCCAATGAGTCAAGTCAGGGGGGTGTCATGTGCCCCAGGGGGATGGGGATGGAGGAACAGATTAAATCAAACAGGGGGTATTTAGTGGACAAGGGAAATCTTTCATTACCTTACAGTGATGGACACAGGACATGGAAAATATCATCAAAAATTATTAAATTGCACCCTCTAAAATATAAGCTATACTGTAAACCATTGACAATGTTTAGTAGCTATGTTTCACTATCTGTATAGCAGTTATAACATTGCTACCATCCACATACAAAAAGGTTTTAATATGGAGTGAGGAAAGGGGGAGGAAGTTGGCTATATGAGAGTCTCTAATATTCTGTATGTGACTTTGCAGTGACCTAAAACTTCTTTGAAAATTAAATGAAAATTTTGGAGACACCAGGGAGGGAGAGGTGGAAGGTGCCACAGTACATACTGGACACCTGATACTGTTTATAATTGTTTGTTTTTAAATTTTTGTTGTTAATTTTTTGTTTTTATTTTTTTTTGTTTTTTTCCCATTTTTTAAATACCAGAATCCTTTAAATTTTATTTTTATTGTCTTTTTAAGTTTCCATGTATTTAATCACTTATATTAAACATATTATTATTTCATTTTCCTATTAATTTTATTTGGCTATATTATGGGCTTCATCTTTAAGGAAGGTTTGGATCACAGAGGGTTACAACAGGGGTGGGAGAGGATCATTGGTGGGGGGTGTCTGGGATGTGGGTTTCATGGAAGGAAGTTCACCTGAATATAAATAAAATATATATAAAAATTTTCAAATTATCAAGGGGTCAGGCATGGTCATAGTGGGTGGAGAATCACTCAATAAATGAAAGAATACTGAATCCCAGCCTGGAGAGCTCTGCCACATTCTCCAAGGGAAAATCATGAGACCACCAAGTCCAGCAGCTGTGTCTGGCTAAGTAGGATGGTGCACTGATGGGTTCTTGTTTTTGATGACTAGCCTTATGAGTCTTTACTCTTGAAATTGAAACAGCTTATTGTTATGGAGTACCTAAGCTTGGCCAACTGAGAGCCTCCTTATTACTCAAATGTGGCCTCTGTCTTAGCCAGGCTCAGCATATTAATGGATTACTTTACCCCAACATGGGACATGACTCCTGGGGATGAGCCTCCCTGGCAATGGGGAACTACTACCAAATGCCAACTGGCAATATGACTGGAAAAATACCTTGAATAAAAGGGAGAAAATGTACACAAATGAGTTCATATGGCTAAGAGTCTTCAAAAAGATTTGGAGGGTCATCCCAAAGGTAAGGCTTACCCACAACTTGGTAGGATCTCATAGAACACCAAAGTTGATATCAACCCAAATAGAGGGGCCCCTGAGGGCCCTGGAGACACCCAGGTCCAATACAAAGGGGGATACCTCCAGAGATTGATTTCTTATCAGTAGGCTCTTCTTTAGAATCTGTGCTCCAGAGAGTGACAGAGTTGGACTCAAATAAGTCCTCCCTGAACATGGTCCATCAGTCCATTCTTTTCAAACGTATATGTGATGCTGGAGTTTCTAGGTGTACTTCCAGAGCATGGATCCTTTGGCTTGTCCATGTGCCAGCTTTGCCTGGAATCTTGGTGGAGCCGCATCTTCTATTCTACAGCTCAATGGACTCGCCCAAGACACCTGGTGGGGAGAAGATGATGGGCAACTGCCATCCCAGGGAAGGGAGAGTCTGCAGCTGCAGGCAGGATAATCCATACATATTATCCATGGGATATAAGACGCCTCTCACTTGGATTTGGAGTGGACATCACCATCCCAGACTCCTCATGATTGGAGGAGGAGCTGTGTACTAGAGTGGATTTGCTGGTATTCTGTGGTAGACATATTGTGATTCAAGCAATGGAAGAAAGTACAACATTGATATGAAGCCAGTGGCTACTGGATGCTTTTTGGGCTGGAAGAAGGAAATGCAGGTGTAATACAGGGGCTACTTTGGGACTTGGGAAATATCCTGAGTGACATTACAATGACAGGTATGGGGCATTTTATATCAGCATATAGCATGCAAAACTGTGAGGGAGAGAGTGTGGTCTACAATGTGACCTAAGGTCTATGCTTAGTGGCAAAGCCCCAGGATGTGTATATCCATTGCAGTTGATGTGCCAGTCTAATAAAAGATGTTTATGTGGGAGGTTGTGAGAGGTGTGGGAAGTTGTAAACATGGGAATCCCTATAATAGTTGTGTAAATTTTATATAATTGAAGCATCATTTAAAATATTTAAAAAAAGATTTATCTTCAAAACAATTTTACATAAAGAATGTCTGAACTGGCTTGGCTTTCCCAGACACAGCCTAATGTATTTTTAAAATTTTATGAGTTAATCCCCAAAAACTCCCCAGTTGCCTTAGGTTTCCATGGTTTTGCTAAATGGAATTAGTCAAGATACACCATAATTGCATTAATTTACAAGGAAGTTCAAAAAAATAAAATAAAATCTCAATGAAAAGATGCTCTAGAATAATTTTGGGAATTATTTTGGTAGTGGATGAAGATTGTGGTTAATAGTATAAATATAATAATGTTCTTCATTAAGAATATGGTGATACATGGGAAAATTACAACCAATGTAACTTATGGATATAGTTAAAGTAGTATTGTATTAGTTTTGCACAATTGGCACAGAAGGTATATAAATTCAATGGGACTACAATAGGGAGGTGTAAGGGGGTATGGGATTTTTTCCTTTTGGAGATATGAAAATATTCTAAAGTTGATGGAGATTATAACAGCACAACTCTGTGATAGGAATGAGAGCCACTGGGTGTAGACTTGAATGAATGTACAAAGCATGGGACTGTGGAAAACAGGGAATCCAGTGGTGGAAGGACTTTGGTTAACAGCACAAGTATGAGAACATTCTCTCATGAACTATAGCACATATATAATACTAATACAGGGTAATAGTAATTGTGTGGGTTGGGGAAATACACCAAATGTAAGATATGAGCTGTAGTTAGTAGTAATATTTTGACAACGTTCTTTCATATTTTGTAACAAATGTTTCACAACAATTCAAGACATTGGTGGTGGGTGATGTAGAAGAACCCTGTATAATGGTATGAATGTTTATTTTTAAGTTCACAAATCTTATTATACACATCATTTACGTATGGTCATGTATGAATGATATACATCAATAAAATTTTATTTTTAAAAAATAAAAAAGTTATAATGAAACTAAAACCAAGATTTTAATATACAGCATAAGTATTTTACAAAAATAAGGCACAATTGATATAAGCAAATGTTACTTCTTTTAAAAAATGGACTTTAATTCCCTTCCCCTCTAGTGTGCCTGGAATTAATGACTCAGTTGCAGTAAAAAGAGTATAGAATAAGTCTACTTTAGTCCATAGTTGCTCCTCCCTTATGTTTTCTCATTGCTCAATATTGAGGATTTTGGGATGGTGATGTCCACTCTCTTTCTGATTGAGAGAGGTAGATCCCAAGGGACAGATGGATGGAACTCTCTTGCTTGCAGATGTATCTACAGCTCTGTTTTGGGGAATGGGTATTGTCCAACATCATCCTTTTGTTAGTTGTCCTGGGTGAGTCCAATGAAATGGAGAGTAGGTGCTGCAACTTTGCTGAGATTCAGGGTTCAACCAGCATATGAGCAGACTGAAGCATAAGCTGCTAGCAATGGAAGAACTTGTATCCTTGATATAAAGGCAGTGA